>JANPWX010025154.1:12552-26324 GCA_024734555.1 Trochalopteron elliotii | reverse complement strand
GGACAGCAGCAGGAATTTCCCCATGGAAAGGGTGCTCAGGCCTTGGAGGTGCCCAGGGAGGTTTGGATCCCCATCCCTGGAGTGTCCCAGGAAGGGCTGGAGGTGGCACTGAGTGCTCTGGGCTGGGGACAAGGTGGGGATGGGGCACAGCTTGGACTCTGATCTTGGAGCTCTCTTCCATCCTCAAGGATTCTGTGGAGTCAGATTCCGTGGCTTCACTCCTGGTTCAGTCTGTGTTTGGATTGTCCTTCCTGCCTGCCTGGGGAGGGGAGGACACTTTGCCCTGTGGCTCTGCTGTCAGCACTTATCAACACTCGTGTTTTCTTTGGCCCTGCTCCTGAAATAATTGTTTGGCCACAAGGGAAGGTGACAAATGATTCAGCTGTGGCCCCACTGGGAGTACCAGGAGAAGCTCCCCAGCCACTCACAGGGAGCTGCAGCATCTCCTCAGCCCCACCGAGCTCCTCTCTCCCATTTGGATCCAGAAGCTTCCACGTCCCTGCCAAGGAACAGCCAAGGAGGGAGCACCAACCTTCCCTCAGTGTTGGAGAAAACAAACCCTGCTCAGCCTCTGACAGGAGCATGGAAAGTGCAGCCAGAGCCACTGGGAACACTGATATGAGATGAACAAAACATGGGTGCACTGGGATTGCTCAAGGCTGGGAGGGTGAATAAATCTGGATGGATTTTCCCCAGATAACATGAAAGACAGATTCTTGACACAGAGATCACCTGCGACTCAAATTTCCCGTCCTTCCTGCAGCACATCAAAAAGATCATCAGAACTGGACCTTAGGAAAAATATTTTCCCCTCCTGCTGTTTTCAGAAGCAGTCCAACCATTTCAGTCCTGCACTTATTTTGGGGGGGGGGGAAGCTGTGTGGAATTTTTCTTTTTTTTTTTTTTTTTCTTAAATAACCAGAGGCATGAATAATTTCCAGCATGGAAAACTTCTGCCTGAAGAGCTAAAATTGGCTTAGAATCATCCAAGAGTCACACAAGAAAGGCCTCCAGCAATGGCAACAGTCAGTGCTACCAATCCTACCTAGAGCATTTTTTTCCACTGTGCTCAGAGGATCTGTTTCACTCCTCTCCTCTCAATCCAATTTCCACTGTCCTGCACCACGAGTTTAAAATAAGGACACCAGGAAGCACGTGTGATAAGGAGGAAGGAAAGGGAAAACCACAGCTTCTTTCATTCTTCCAAAAGAGCCAGAGAGGAGTGGTTGTGATGATTTTTGGTTTTTCTTTTTTCTTTTTTTTTTTTTTTAAGAAAAAGCTGCAGGGAACAGCAGAGGGGGGAGATGTTTGCTTTAAACTTTCCTACCTCCACTGTGATATATACCTCTATGTATTTATAAAGTATCTCTGCTCCTAAAGGTGTTCTGCAGAGTGTCTGGCTCCAGTGATGATGTTTTCCACCTTGGGAGCACGCACAGCTCCAGCCAGGATGGAGGGGAGGGAGAAAGGGAGCACAGCCAGGATCCCCCCACATCCCTTCCCCATCCCAGGGAAACTGCACAGCTGGAAGCCCAAAAAACCCCCTAAACTGTGCCCCCCTTGCAGCAGACAGTGGGATGATGAGCTTGGCCACCACCTTGGAGCACCACAAAGAGGAGATGCTGCAGAGAAGGAAGCACGAGTTCCATTTCCTTTCAGCCCTGGCTGCTGCCCAACAGCTGTTCCTTCTACTTATTATTACTGTTTATTTACTCTGATACTTCCTTGGTTACACCAGCAGCTGCTCACAGCTTAACCCCTGCCTGGGCCACCCTCCCTGGGGCTGGGGCTGTGTGACAGCAGCACAGGGACACCCAGCCTGTCACCTCAGCACGGTCACGGGTGTCCTGTTGGCCAGGGGACAGGGCAGCACTGCTGTCAGCAGCATCTGCCCCCATCCCAGACTCTGCAGGAGCCAGCTGAACCTGGGAAAGCCATCTGCATTCCCAGGGGGCTGGCAGGCTGGAATTCCAGCAGTGTCTGGATGCAGAGGTCTCAGTCAAGGCTCTTCTCCTTCCCCCATGGAGCACAGCCCTCAGTGATGCTCAGCCTCACCTCAAAGGGTGCCCAGCTCCTCCCCTGGTGCCACAAACAGCCCAGGAAGGGCAATCCCAGTGGCAGATGCTGCCAGCCCACAGATCCCTTCGTGCCTTTTCTTTTCCTCTCTGCACAGAGCCTGTTCCAGCAGCTCAGTCTCTGTTCTGGCTCATAAAGCCCAGCCAGACCCCTTGGCTCATCTCCACCAAGGAGGAGGAGGTGGAAAACACCCTTTGCCTGCTCACCCAGAGCACTGGTTTGGGTTTTTCTGCAGCCCAGCCTGCCCCAATTGCCTTTCCAGCCTCCTCCCTCCCACTTTTTCCTCCTGCACCAGGAGGGAATTAAATCAGAATTATGGAATGGCCTGGGATGGAAGGGACCTTACAGATCATTCAGTGGGTATGGGCAGGGATATCTCCTACCACACCAGCTTGCCCAGAGCTCCATCCAACTTCTTCTTGGGCACTGCCAGGGATCCAGGGGCAGCCACAGCTTCTCTGGGCACCCTGTGCCAGGGCCTGCCCACCCTCACAGGGAGGAATGTTCTCCTGGTATCTGATCTTCACCCACTCTCTCAGTTTGAAGCCATTCCCCCTTGTCTTGTCAGTTCATGCTTTTGTAAAAAAAGTCCCTCTCCATCTTTCCTGCTGGTACCAAAGCAGCTGCTGCCCTCTGGGCTGGCAGGGGGAGTGGGCACTTCCCCAGGCCCTGCTCCAGGGAATCAAACAAGTCTTTTCCAGTGGCAGCAGCTGGGAAAGCCACGGGAATGGAATTTGGACTTAACTCTAACAAAATCCTCCCCCAAAGCAAACAAAACCCCCCTCTCAATAAAACCCCCAACAATTGCACAGATAAAGCAGAACCCAAGAGCTCAGGTGACCTGAGCCTGTCACCTGAGCCTGTCACCCTCCCCAGCTTTGGCCCAGTGTGGAGTCCCTCATGCCATTAAAGGAATTTCCAACTGCCCTTCCCTGGAAAAGGGAAGATTAAAGATACCCCAGGTGTAAAAAGGGCTTCTCCCCCATGGACCCTTGCAGACATTGTGCAGTCTTCTCTCTGGGTTTCTCAAGTCCATCACCCACCCCATGGCATCCCCTTTCCCTGTTTCCCCACTGGACATGGGGCCTGGTGTCCTGTTCCTCTCTTCCCTCTGGTCACTTGTCCCCTGCCCTGCCCCCTGTGCCACCCACAAACCTGAGACCCTCTATAACTGAGAAAAACCACATGTTCCTCCTCTCTGGCTCTGGATTCACCTTCAGCACACTGGAATAAACACTTGCTGGGAATTGATCTGGGGCTGGGAACCTTCTGCCTCTCTGCTGAGCCAGCCTTGTAACGTGTGTGGCTGTGTGAGCTTGAATTGCCCCCTGAGCAGTTCTCAAGCAGTTTCTCTACTGGAGAGGCTGACTGGGATGGAGAAGGGCCGTGGCTACACTCAGAAAAAGACACACAGTTACAGCCCAGGGCTGGAGGAGTCCCCACCTGCAGGTCGAAGAACTTGCTGTACCGGCGGTAAATGACCTCTGTGGCTCCATTGGACCAGCTGACCTTGATGATGTACACCTGCAGGGGACAAAGGCACAAATCAGAGCAGGGGACACAAAAAAACCTCCCACCACAACCCAAAAAACTGCCAGTGCAGCCCCCATTATCCCAACAAACACTTCAGATCCCTTCAGCAACATCATAATCCTAAATTATTGAGCCCCACTGCTGCAGCCTAACCAAGTGTTCATTTTCTGGTGGTGAACTGAGCTCTGTGGCCCTGAAAGTGGGCACTCATTGAATGTGAAGTGACCCTTCTGTGTAAAAACACAGCACAAATCCCTCCAGACACAGGAGGTGATAGCCAAACCTTGGCCACCCTCATTTACAGCTGCAGCTTAACCAAATTTGATGTTGAGATCCAAGGGCAGCACCTGCACCAGCCTGGCTGCTGGAGCAGCTCAAGGTGTGAAACTCCACCTGTTTGGGTTTGGGTTTTTTACACCTGCTGGGGTGGAAATCAGGGTCCTGATCCTTAAAATACCACACCATCAACCCCAGTCATTGCAGGTTACTCACAGACCCCCAGGTCAGGCTTTAACTGGTGATGAATGCAAAACAAAACACCAAACCCAGCCCATTTGATCCTTAAATTCTTCTGTAAAAGACAACAAGCAAATCACAGAATGAGGCCAATTACTGATCTAACGTCCTCCCTTGTTTTTCACAGAAAGCAGATAACCCTTGGTGAGGTGCCAGTGTAACACCCCAGTGATACAAATCTCAAACTGATAACAGATTGACTGAGCAGAACCGCGGGTGTTTTTTTTTTTTTTTCTTCTAACTCAAGTCCTTTTTTCCACCAGAAATTCAAGTATCAATTCCTTGAAGGACCAAAACATTCAAAAGCTCAGGTGAAGGGACCTGCCAGAACTTCTGCTGGCAAAATCAAGCATGAAGGCTCTTAAAAGCTGATGTCTTGGTGTTTAAAACAGAATCCCTCAGGAGTTTCACAAGGTTTTCTCCCACTGAGATGCCCATTTTTCCAGATTCTGGAATGTGACCAACATCCTAAACCAGTACCCAAACTCAAACATCATCGTGCAACACTCAGTTAATTGAGTTTATCCAACCTACTCAAATCCTGTACAGAAAATCTACCTCCAATCTCTGCTGCTCAGAGGGCTGACACAGCCTGAGCCACCAAGGTGAGGACACCCCTGAGGGGTGACAAACTCTTTCCAGTGGAATCAATTCCAAATTAAGACAGCAAACGAAGCAGCAGGAAGTTCTTAAGTTCTTCTTTGAGTTTTTATTGCTAAAATAAAGAACTTTCCTACTTTCAAACCAGTAATTCAAGGTCCACTTTTGTTGAACTTGGGTTGGAAGGGACCTTAAAGATCATCCAGTGCCACCCCCTGCCATGGGCAGGGACAATTTTCACTATCCCAGGGAGATCAAACACCTGGCCTTGGACACTGCCAGGGATCCAGGAGCAACCACAGCTCCTCTCCACCTCACAGGGGGAAATCCCTTCCCCAAATCCCATCTAAACCTGCTCTGCTTTCATTCACAACCTCTTATTCTGAGATGAAGGACCTGCACTTTCCCTGCATGAGCACAAGGAAGACGAGGTGGGCTCTCCAAGACAAACATCTGCTCCAGCTGTGGAGGCCTGGAAGGACCACACTGTGCTCCAGGGCTGAGGCAGCACCCCCTCCAGCCAACCAAGGGTTAACCTGATGTTACCACACGTTCAAACTCCTTTACCCTCTCCCCAGGACTTGCTGCTGGGGCCAGCATTGAGCTCATGTGGGCTGGAAGCTCAGCTGATATCCCAGTTTTCTCCCCAGTCCCCAGCACTGCTCGGGGTTATATCACCACTGGCTGCCTGCCTGGAGAGAGCCTTCCACTGGGGCAGCAGGAGGAGCCAACTTCTCTTCATTGTTTATTCCTCTCCTGCCTTTATTTGGAGTCAACAGCCTATTAGACTGGGATTTTAATCAGGATGTGGATATACCCGAGCCAAAACAATTCCCAGCTCTTCAGGGTAATAAAGGCACGAGGTTTGAGGGCACACCAGGCTTCCCTGTGTCCTCTGCAGCTGGGGAAGGAAGGAGAGTTTCTGCTCTAAGTGATGAGCTCACTGCTGTTTTGCTGAAAGGCAGATCTCCCAGGGCTCAGGGCAAGAGTTTCTTGCACATCCCTTTCCAAGAGCAGAAAGGTCTCCAGGGGTGTCTCCTCAACCTGCTTCTGGAAAGCAGAGAAGATGGGGATACCCACAGGACAGGAGCTCCTCAGTGTCTGTAAAACCTGGGGAAAGCCAGTTTCCTCTCTCCTTGTGGATAGTCCTCCTCCTTCCAACAGCCCCATCCCACCAAGGGTCAGAACAACCACTGGTCTCTCAATATCTAACCCAGCCCCTGCTGTCCCAGAAATAATTAAAAAAACCCCACCACCAGAAAACACAACTCTGGTGCTCCCCTCACCTCACGACCAGAGCAGGTTTGGAAAGGTTTGAACAGTGCACTCAACACCCAGTGAGCATTTCCTGAGGGCTGCACATGAGGCACTGAGCTCCCACAGAGCCATAAATCCCTTCCTCAGGTGCTTCTGGAAAACACTTTCAATGATCAAGAGAGTTTTAAAACCACTGCACTTGGGCTGAAGCTTCCCCTCCTGGCCTGGCACTGCACCATGTCCTGCCAGGAGCAGCCACCATAAAACAGTGACCCAAATAACCCAAATTTTGTCCCAGTAGGAGCCACCCCACCAGCTGCCCCCTCAGCCCTGCTCTGAGAAGAGGCTTTTTCCCAGCCCAACGTGTGGGTGAGGACATGTGGAAACACTTATTCCATGGGTCTGTCCAAATCCCAAAAAAATCCAAATATCTGCAGCCCTTCCCGTGCCTGCTGTGGGGTCTGCAGCAGGGAAGGAGCTGAGTTGGTGAAACCCAGGAATGGGGGCTGCCCTTCCTCCCTCCCTCTGGAAAGGACACCCTGCCCTTCTCCCAGCCCTGGGGGGGTACAGAAGCCACAGGGATAATTTTTGAGGTGCAAGTGGGTCTTGTTTAATGCCAGGTCAGAGGAGCATTTCTCACAAACACCAAACCCTCTCCACGCTCCCATTCCTCGGAGGACAGAAATGGAACAGATCCTGCACAGAAAATGGAAACTTGCAGATGCAAAAGGCTGAGCCCAACAGACTCCACTGGAGCTGGGCTCCCAAACTCCCTGGGGTCCCCACATCACAAGGAAATGGTCACAAACCAACTACTTCAAAGTTCCCAGTTGAGCAGTGTGACATCAGGACCACCAGCCACTGCCCAAGGTTCTCCCTGGTCACACTGAATGCCCTAAAAATGGAAATTTAATATGGAAAAAAAGGCCCAGGGGGATCTTGCAGCCTCCCCAGTGGGCGGCATGAGTTTGGTCTCCTCCATCACCACCCAGCATCTGTCACTGCTGTCCCCTCCCCAGCACCTCTCTCAGAGGGAGAAGGGGCCAGTGGAAAATAGGGTTGAAAACCTCTGGAAGGGAGCTGTCAGAAAAATGTCAGTTTGCTGCAAGAACTGCAAACGGCACCTGGCCAAGCGTGCCAGAGCTGTCAGAGGGAGCTCTGCAGCCTGGGGAACACTCCTGACAGCAGAGAGCCACAGGGAGACCCAGGACATCCCTGCTGGGCAGGCACAGAGCTCCCGGGAGGCTCCAGGAGCCAGCTCAGACACATCCAGAGCCACAGGAGTCACGGGGGCCGAGGGGATGAGAAGCCAGTGAGAATCTGAAAAGGGCAGCCAGAGATTTCTTTTTTATTTTTTTTCTTTCTTTTCCTCCTGAAGAAACGAAGCAGCAAGCCCTGAGAGCAGTCAGGCACCAGAAGTGGGGTTTTTTTTGCAGGGACTGCTGGAAATCACTGCACACAGCAGTGGCTCCTGGTGACTTCTCAAAGGGACAGAGGAGCCATTCCCAAATCCTCACTCCTGCCCTTCCCAGAGAGGCACAAAGTCCCCCACAACAGCACAGGGAGAGAGAGGAGCTGATTCAAACTGCTGACTCGAGGCAAGGAAATTAAGAACAGATACTGAAAAAAAAAAAAAAAAAAAAGAAAAAAAAAAAAAGAAATAAAATAACAGAACCAGTTTCCCGTTCTTAAACACGAGGCTGTGTGACCTCGCAGGAGAATCACTTCTGGACTCCTTGCATAAACACACCAGGACAAGCTGGGAAGCAGCCTGGACTGCTCAAATGTGAGTAGGGAAAAGGCAGAGTGGAGGTGAGGAAAACCCAGAGCTTCAATTTCAGCTTTTCTCCCTTGACAGGAGTTTTCCAAAGTTTTTCACGGAGATTTGCACGGTGCCCTGGCTGTGGGGGGACACACATAAATCCCAGGAACCAGGCAGCAAGTGCACCCCAAGCTCAGCACCGTGCAGGTGGAGCCCAGGAGCAGCTCAGCCATCCCAAATTCAGCTCTCCTGGCAGGGCACAGCCTTCCCTGGGTGTCTCTGAAGGATCCCAGAGCTCCCCTGGCATCCCTGTGCTCAGAGCTGCTCCACTCAGACACGGGCAGGGTGGACAGCAGCACCACAGCCACTTGGAAAGGCACCTCCACGACAATGCAGGGACACCAGAGAAGGTCCCCAGCCTCCAGCAGAGCCCCTGCAGCAGCTCCAGACATAACAGCCTCCAGCAGGGGTGTAGAGCTGTCTGCAGAGCTGTTTCCAAAGGCTTGGAGCCTGTGTGGTCTCCGGTCCAGGGCGACTCTGCACAATAAACCTCTCTGTGGAAAACTCCACATATTTAAAGCATCTTTCAGCAGCAAAGAGGAAAAGCCATCAGTCAGAAGCATCAGACTTTTGATTTCACCCACGCTACCCCGGCCCTGAAAGGAGAGGAGATGGGAGAGCCTCACCCTCCCCTCAGCCACCACAGCAGAAACCCAAAGGGGCAGAGAAACCAAAGGAGCTGAGCAACCCAGCCAAGCCAGAGTGGCTTTAATACAGCAAAGGGAGTGGGAACTTGTAAGAGGAAAAGAAAAAAAGGAAAAAAAAAAAAAACAACAAGGAGGGAGGTGGCTGGAAACAAAGAAAGTTCTTGGCACTGAGCTGCTGTGCTTGGCCCCTCTCCATCAGCCTCACTGCTGCAGGAGTGCAGGGCTGGGGAGGGGACATGGGGGCTCTTGTGCCATGGGATGCCAAAGTTTGGGGGCAGCAGAGGGAGAGCCGAGCCCCAGCTCAGTGAGCAGACAGCTTGTGAGCCCCTCACTCGTGTTTTGTGGCTGGGGAACTGGGGGAAGGGTGGTGCTGGCATGGGGAAGGGATTCCAGCAGGGCACCAGGGATGCTGCCCTGTGGCAAAGGGGAGGCAGAAGCAGCCAGGCAGAGCTGCAGGGAGTTGGGTAACAGGGATGGAGGCAGCAGCAGCAGCAGGGCAGGCAAATCCTCACCACCAGCCAAGGCAGGCTGAGCACACACCCAGCCCTGCAGAGCTGGGTTCAGTTCACCCCTTTGCTTTGTGCCCTCACAGCCTGGCAGGAGAGGACACAGCACTGCTGCCGTGGCAAGGACACACACACAGGCTTGTGACAAAGACAGGGACCCCCAAGGACAGCCCAGCAAAGCCTGCTCAGACCCCCCAGGCACACAGCACACACACCCAGCCTGTCCCAGGCAGGCTGAAGGTCACACAAATGGATTCTCCTGTTTCCCATTTCCCACTGCCACACCACACAGCCGGAAGACAGAGACACCCTCCAAAGCAAAGCTGGGGGGGAGCAAGGTCAGAGGGCTGGGGGCAGGCAGAGGCCAGGGATGGCCCCAGAGCTGCAGCTCACTGCTGGGAGCCAGTGTGAGCATCAGCTTCCCACACAGAGCAGCCTCAGTGGCCAAGGAACAGGCAGGATTTGGCCCTTCCACATTCAAGCCTTGGGAAACGTGACAGGGGGAGAAAAACAAAGGAGAATGTGAGTCTGAGTGCTGGTTTTCATCCACAAAGCTGAGAGTGCTCCATTAAACCCCAACTCTGCTGAGAGGTGAGGAGAAAAAACTGGTGAGCTCTGTGGGGCAGAGCAGGGCCAGGCATGAGGAGAGGGCGAAATTCCTACCAAACTCCTGCTGTTGGGACAGCATCATCCAGCTGGGCAGGAAATGGGATGAGACAAGGCACAACCACAGGATACAGCAGCAAAACACCACTGAGGATGCTGAGAAAGCCCTCAGAGCTTTAGAGGCCACCAGGAGCCAGACTGCAGCTTCCCCTGGCTCTCTCTCACTCCTAGTTTGGTGATGTGGGGACGCCACACCGCATAGATTTCACACTATTCATGCCAACCTCCTCCTTCCCCACAGGACATTCCCACCATTCCAAGGGCATGGTCACCCTTCCCAGGGAGACAGCACGGGGAGAAGTCATCCCCTGACACCCTTCTGGAAGCCAAACAAGCAGGATGATTCACAAGGGCAGAAATAACAGGGAAAATCCACGGGGACAGCTCAGCTGTACAAGGTGACACCTTGCCAGGTGCCCAGCGAGCTCTGCTCCAGCTGGGCAACCAGGGGACCACAAAACACAGCCCATGGGGGAACAAGCTCCTCAGAAATACCCTCACCTCCATAAATATAAGGCACTAAAGAGCCACTGAAGCTGCAGATTGGCAGCTCTGTCCTCTTGTCACCCAAGCACTCCATAATCAGTCCCAGACGAGCAGTGGGGTTGGGCTACACGAGGAATGAAACCACAAACAGCCTCACCACGACCAGGAACAAAGAAGACACCTACACCATCACATCACAAATCCCACATCAAAAACACGACACCTTCACTTCTAGAATGTGTTTCTCCTCTAATTTGTTTTAAAATAGATCCCATTAGCCAGATTCCAGCACGCACTGTTAATTACTTTCAAATCCCAGCTGCCACAAATGAGGTCTTCACCTTGTTTAGAGTTTTGCCATCTTGTTCACTGGGCTTGCAAAAGAAATGTATGCTGCAGGCTTGGTTTAAATTTCCCATTTTCAGGGATGCATGGAGGCTGGGAATGGAAGTCCTGCAAGAACATAATCCAGTTTTCCCAAAAATCTAACCCACCCAAACAGCATGCTGTTGAATGGATATATACATAATATTGGATGGTGCTCCAGAACAACTATTTAAACCTATATAACTATGGGAATGTTCCTGGCAAGCAGAAATGGAGATGGGATCAATGGCATTGCTGTTAACACACAGAAAACAGACACATTGCAGCTGTGACAAAATGAAACATCCTGAAGCTTGCCCAAGGGAAAGAAAACCAAATCTGGATCTAGTAGGAAAAAGCTTTACTTTAGGGCTTCTACTCTAGAATAACAAACACAATACTACAAAAAGGTCCTGCGTGAAGTCCTTTAAAGGAAAATCCAGTCTCTTTCAACTATGGCTTTGTTTTGGGTCTTTTCTGAATAAACATTCATTTATCAGAGACTTGGCCAGACCAGAGAAATGACAGTCTGCTGCTCTGTCTCCCACCGTGATTATTTTTAAACTTTACTCTTTGCCTCCTCAGATTTGCAGGATGGCCCTGCTGGCAGCATCCCTGAGCTGTGATCACACAGGACTGTGAGGGAAATGCTGCTGAAAATGTAACCCAAATGTCAGCTCAGCCACTGCCTGCAGGATGGAGACCCCTTTTTACCTGGATAACAGGCTGCCATGAGCCAGAGCATCCTGCAACCAACACCTGCACAAGGATCATTCCTCACTGCCCCTGCCAGGAAATGCCCATGGAAAAAAGCTTCAAAACACAAGTGGAGTTTGAGAGTACAGGGCTGTGGATCCTCAGCTGAACCCTAAAACTCAGCTCAGCACCTGTATCCAGCCACCCAAACCCTGCCCAGCACCTTTTGCTGGGTCCTTGCCCTGCAGCTGGGGGAAATATTCTGCTTCCTGCTTCATAGCAGAGCTGCAAAACAACCAACTTTTTGTCTCAGGCAACGCAGTCCTTGTTGTATCAGTTACCCAGGTGAAAGGCAAAGCACAGCAGGCTGAACAGGGCCAGCCCTCCCCACTGCAGGTGTCACGAGGACTTTGAAACACTGGCTCCATCTCACTTTTCTGGCAAAGTGGAATTCAAAACTTTGTGCTGTGGCTTTATCGTGAGCAACACAATCACAGCTTTGTCCAGCAAAGAGAAGCCTCTGGCTGATGCAGAGGAGCCCGACTTGGGCAGGTCATCACAGAGGCAACAGGAGGAAAGGACAGTGTGGTGCTCCAGCCTCCCCGGGGACAGGGAATCCTCCAGCCTCCCTGGGGACAAGGAATCCTCCATCCTCTCTGGGGACAAGGGATCCTCCATCCTCTCTGGGGACTTGGAATCCTAAAGCCTCCCCGGGGACAAGGAATTCTCCATCCTCTATGGGGACAGGGAATCCTCCAGCCTCCCCAGGGGACAGGGAATCCTCCGTCCTCTCCGGGGACAGAGAATCCTCTATCCTCTCTGGGGACAGGGGATCCTCCAGCCTCCCAGGGGACAAAGAATCTTCCATCCTCTCTGGGGACAAGGGATCCTCCATCCTCTCTGGGGACAGGGAATCCTCTATCCTCCCCGGGGACAGGGAATCCTCTATCCTCCCCGGGGACAGGGGATCCTCCAGCCTCGCCGGGGACAGCAGTGCTGCCTCAGGGATGGAGCAGAGCACATCAGTGTGATGGGAGAAGGCAGAGGGCAAAGGTTTTACACGGACACTTCGTGCTGTGCCAGCAGCCGCTGTCTCCAAATGATTCAGCCATGATTTTGCTGCCTCTCCCTCTCTTTGCAGGGGGAGGGAAAAAAAAAAAAAAAAAAGAGGTTTGGTTTCATATAATTAACTGGCTTTGTGAATCTGCCTGGTGCTATTGATTCCCCCAGCGAGGCGAGCGCTCCCATTCACTCCAGCGCTGCTCGGGGGAGGCAGCTGCTTGCAAAGCTGCCGGCCCCTCCCTGGGCTCAGCCCTCTGCGAGCCAGCCACGCTGGCTCCCGCTGCTGGATCCCGGTCCAAGACAAGTCCAGGGAAAGGCTGGAGGCACAGAGACCCGCTGAAGGAGGAGGCTGAAGGGCCGGGCTGCACAGCTGTCACCGCGCGGAGCAGCCGCCTCTCCCAGCGCTCCCGGAGCTCCTGCTCCGCTGTCCCCACCCTCTGCCCCGCCATCCAGCTCCCTCCTCCCAAACATCGCTGTCCCAGTTTTTGCAGGCTCGCAGGGATTATTTGTGCTGTGCCCAGCTCCACCCGACTCTCCGTGCCGGGCGGACAAAGCGGATGGTGCGCGGCACTTGGGGTGCGTGTCCCTGCCCAGGGGACACCGCTGCTCAGGGGCACAGGAGGGGCTGAAGGGACAGCACAGGAGCTTCCACAGCCCATCCCAGCCCTGCCTCGGTATAGGACCGGCGGTGAAGCCCCGGATCCGCCAAGACAAACAGCAGCGCACAAAGCTGAGCACGTACGCGCTGCTCCGGAGCGGGGCCACGGCACAGCCGCGATGAGTAAGGCAGGCTGCGATGGACACGGCAGGAAAAGGGCACATCTGGAGCCGGCGCCAGGCTCGGCCAGGGATGATAAAGATCCAGGCAGGGCAGCAGGAAGAAGGGGTTGATTAGGAGGTGGGTGGCAGCAGCCACGCCACAGCCCTGATGCAAGGAGAGACCCCTCTGCCCTCCCCTCCTGGAGCTGGCTGCCCTCAGCTTTCCTCCAATTGTTGCTCAGTGCCACTAACCAGCCGAGGGGACCTGGAGAAGCCCTCGATCTCTCTTCCCAAGAGCTCTGAAACCCTGGTTCCTGTAACAACTGACTCCAGCCAGAGCAAACACCACATCTGCATAACCCCAATGTGCAGTGTGTCACTGGGTCAGTCCTCTCTACGGCAAAACGGGAGGGAAGGAGAACATTTCGGGCTTTGTTTGACGGCTGTTGCCAGGATTCACCCACAAGCTCTCCACGGGTGCCTGGAAACACACCAAAGTTTAAATCAAAAAAGAAAAAAAACAAAAAAAGGAAAAAAAAAAAGAGAAAACCGCCTTCAAAAATAGACAAACCCACAGCAGTTTGGAAGATGCCCCGGAACACGCAGGAAGGCGGGGCAGGATGCGGGGCACACGAGGGATCCTTCCTAGCGACCGAGCACTACCCAGGGAGCGGAAAGCTGGAGCCGGGTGGTCCCTTCGCCCCGGGACTCTGCGACCAACAGGTCCCCGGTTCCCGGTGCCAGGCTGCAGCAGCGGGGACGCTTCACCGGCGGTGCCCG
>JANPWX010025154.1:0-12171 GCA_024734555.1 Trochalopteron elliotii | reverse complement strand
CGCTCTTGTCCCATCGCGACAGTCAGTCAGTCTCCGTGGGTTCTGCACCCCGCTCCTGTCCCATCGTGGCAGTCCCTGTGGGTTCTGCACCCCTCTCTTGTCCCATGGCGGTAGTCAATCCCCGGGGGTTGGCCGCCCGCAGCCGCATTCCTAAAGGAGGCAGGGAATGAGCAGGGAATGAGCAAGGAATGAGCAGAAAAAGGTCTGTCGTGGTCGGGTCAGCAGAGCTGCCTTGCCCGGCACAAGCCGCATACCTGCGTGGAGAGGCGGCGTTCAAGGGCGTGTAGGGACAGGACGAGGGGGAATGGCTCCAAACTGAGAGGAGGTGAAGATTAGATATCAGGAAGGAATTCTTTACCGTGAGCGTGGTGAGGCTCTGGCACAGGCTGTCCAGGGAAGTTCCATCCCTGGAGGTGTCCAGGCTGGACAGGGCTTGGAGGAACCTGGGGTAGTGGAAGGTGCCCCTGCCCATAGAATGGGATGATCTTTAAGGTCCCTTCCAACACAAACAAGTCCATGATTCCATCCCTGTGAGCCAGGAGCTGATGGCAGCCCCCTGATGTGCCATTCTCTGTGCCCAGCTTTGTCCTTGTGCCATCAGAGCAGCCAGGGCAGTGCCCAGGCACTTCTCTGCACCAGCACTCACCCCTGGCCTCCCTCTTCCCAGCAGCTCCTCAACACGTGGCATAACCACAGCTCTCTCCCCCGTTGGGCTTTTAATTACATTATAAAGTTACTCAAGGCTTACACTGGCAGGTCATTAGTTTTCATATGAATTTAATTTAATCATAAACAACTCATCTCACTCCTTTAGCGGCTCCTTAAATGTGGCTCTTTTTAATACTATTAACTTTGCTACAGCCACCCCAGAGAATTAATGGAGGTGCAGGCAGCTTGCCAGAGCTTTATTGCCCCTCCCCAAGGGCTTGTCTTCATCCTCCTCCCCCTCAGCAGAGCCCCAGACCGCAGTGCCCCTGCAGAGGTGGCTGCAGAGGGGGTGCTGGGCTGTCTGGAGGGGACACCAGGCCTCTGGTGACCTCCCTGGTGGCTGCTGGGGTACAGACACAGCTCTGGGTTACTCCTGGAGCAGCTGCACATCACCCCCAGCGCTGCCCCAGCCATCACTCCTCAGCCAGATGTGTTTGGAAGGCAGGAGGACGTGGAGGTGAGCTGTGGAATCCTTCCTTCCTTCTGCCATTGGGACATTTGTGTGGGATGCTGGACCTGGAAATGCTCATGAAGAGCCTGGGATAGCACCAACATCTGCAACTGCAGCTCCTGATGTGGTGTGGAGCGTCCAGGCTGGAGAAGAGGAAGCTTTACTAGTTTAAAAGCCCTGGAAGATGCACAAATCATCCAGAGGATGGTGAGGAAAACATCCAAAGCAGCTGGGAAGAGGGGGAGTACACACTGAGATGTGGAGCAATGGGAGAAAGCTGATTAAAGAGAGGAATGGAACAATTTCTGGTCTTTACATGCTGAAAAGAAGAATTAAGGTAGAGAAGCACTTAAGGATCAGCATTTTCTGATGTGCTGAAGGGATTCCATCACTCCTGGGCCCCAGCAGCACCAGTCACTGGCCGCAGCCTCACAGCAGCTGAGCACTCAAGAGCCAGCAGGGCTTGGAGAGAATCACAGCTCAGGCTGCAAAACGGCTCCCGGGTTTAATTAACAAGTCTAATGAGACTTGTTGAGAGGAGTACAGAGTGGCTTTGCATGCTGACCAGATCACCTCCTTGGGGAGAAACGCTGGGAAGTGGCTGTGGAGAGGCAGAGCCTGCCTCGGGCTCTGCTGGGCCTTGGTCATTTATCAAGGAATCTGTCAAGGATTTGTAAAGGAGCCCCAAGGAGGGGTTTGGGAGTGACCTGGGAATCCTGTGCTCAGCCCACACCTCTGGGGATGCTGCTGCAGGACAGCAGAGATGTGGCAGCAGCACGTCCCACAAAAAGGTTGGGTGGTGCAGGGGCAGCTGAAGGGGAGTTTCAGGGTAAACATTCACCCCCTGCTGCCCTGAGCAGAGGCTGAAGCTTCACAAAGCCAAATAAAACAAGGACAATAAAATAACTACAGAGGAGAGGTCATGACCTACGCAAGAGTCAGTTGTGAACCTCCCTTGTGTCTGTCAGGATCAGCTGAGCAATTGAAAACAAGAGGGCAAACGACTTCTGAAAAGCCATCCCTGAGCTCGGGTGGACAAATGGGTTTGTGCAGGGCTGTGAGTGGATTCCAGCTGTTTGGGCACAGCTGGGCAGCCCCTGAGCTCTGCCTGGTGCCAGGGAGGGAATGGAATGAGGCAGCAGTGCCCCACTATCAGCCCTGAGTGCAGAGGGAACACTGCCTGCAGTCATCCTGGCGTGAAGAGCACACTGCTGCTGCTCACTTTTCAATTTAGAATTGGGAGATTGTGCCAGGTGAATGTCCTGGTCCCTCCTGTGTACAGAAAAAAAATGCATCTTTTTTCCCAGAGCCACCTCACAAAAATCAGGCAAAAATGATGCTCCTGCCCCCACAGAGGACAAATCCCTGCAGCAGAGATTTCCCATTTCACCAGGGCTGCACCTCTCTGATTGTCAGCTGTCACCAGGAGTGATTTTCCACTGTGAATTGCAGGGTTTAGGTGCCTCCCATCAGAGCCAGGCTGGCAGCAGGCAGTGCCCACCCTGCCCAGGGGGAACAGAACCCACGCAGGGGATGCTCAGAAACTCCTGGGGAAACTCCTGAGGGCTGAAACCCCGAGGGGAAGCAGAGATCTGATGGAAGGGGTGCCACAGAAAGTGCCAAATCCAGAGGAGAGAGCCGGGGAGCCCTTCAGGAGCTCCAGCGTTGTGCCATCTAGTGAGCGACGGGAAGAGCAGCAAACGCTCAGCTCCTGCCAGCCTGGAAATCACATCCAGAGTAGTCCAGGATGGGCTGCCAGGGTGTAGAGTCCCCAAAATCCAGCCCCATCCCAGCCAGGAGAGGGACAACAGCAACAAACACCAGCAGCACGGCAGGGCCAACACCTCCAGAGAGGCGTGGATTGCTCAAACCACGGGGAGTTTGGAGAATAAACCACTGCAGCAGCAGCAGCACAGAGCAGCTTTGCCTTCAGAGGGTGCAGATGACCCTCAAGGACTCCTGCAGAGGCAAAGGCAGCACAGATGCAGCCAGGGGAGGAAAACACTCAGGCACAAGCCCCAAACTCCCCCTGCCTTGCCCTGCTTTTTTTCCCCCCAGAGAGTTCCAGCAGCAGCAGCTGCAAAAGCCCTTGGGCAGCCCAGAGGAGTTTGGAGCCCAGATGTGACAGGACCTAACCCACAGGGAATGCTGCAGCTGCTGCAGCACCAGGAGCTTCTCAGGGCTGTCAGCTCTGCTTTTAGAAATTAAGAAATATTTTTGCTTCTGCTCCGTTTTCAGCGTAGCACCCGGACGAAGTGGTAGTTAACAGTTATTTCTGGAATATACAGTACTTAGAAATATGTGTTAAATCTTCGTGGTTGAAGCTCCCCTCAGGCACTGCCAAGGACATGCAGATGAAGTTAAATATTCCCAGGAGATCTCCTGCTTCCCTGGATACACTGACTGGGAGCAGTGTGTCCCAGGAGACAGTGCAGTCCTGCTATACATAAACAAAATGATTAATTATGTGTCCTCAGCTACTCCATTCCTTACTACCTCGTGGAGCAAGGAGACAGGAACCCTCAGGCTTTGCTCATCCTTCTCTCTCTGCTCATTTAAAACCTCACCAGCAACATTTTGGACTCCCAATTCCATCTCCTTTTCAGCACCTCACCCGAACTCACATCCTGCACTTTTTCCTGGCGTGGACACTGCCAGCAAGGCATGAAATCCAAGGTTAAATTGGCAATTTCTGGCACAACCTTCCAAAACTGGGGGTAAACTCACACCAGCTCCATGCCAAAGCTGCCCTAATTTCATGTGGTGTGTCCTTGAGAGAAATCAATGACAGCAATGAAATCAATAAAAGGTGAAAAGTTCTGAGCAGGGGACAAAGGGCGTTTGGATTCTGTGGTGGGAGCTTTTCTGAGCAGCCCAGGGGAGGAGGCAGAGATTTCCCCCCTGCACCCACAGGACAAAACAGGATTTTTTTTTCTCCTCCTGAGCAGAGGAAGAGACAGGGAGGCATCCCTAGGTCCTCCTTGTCCCACCAAAACAAGGGAACTGAAGCTTTTGTCTGAGATTCCTGTCAAAGCCAGGGCAGCTAATTTAAATTAAAAAGGAGGAAGGATCCGTGCAGAAATGCTCCGCTCTCAGGGTGCAATACTCACTCCTCACCAAGCAGGGTCAGCCCAGCACCGTCTGAACACGCACTGAAGCCATCCAGGGAACGGCTGCACCGCGATTTCAGCCTGGTGACAAACATGTCCCTGTCCCCGAGCAGCAGGAGAGGCTCCAGCTCGGTTTTGAGCAACTGGAGGGTCAGCCTGGCAAAGTTCAGATGCCAGAAGTTTTTCTAAGTCAGTAAAACCCCGAGCAGAAGCAAAGCTGGTCTGAGGTCACAGCTGGCAGCCAGGCACAAAATCTGACCCAAGCCCAGGTTTCTCAGTCTGTTACTTTATTAGAGAAGTTTTTACATCATAGTGGTGGCTCCACTGAAGATATTTTACAAAATATTAAAAGAAACCCCTTTTTATTCGAAGCCACATTTTTTAAAATCGTGTCCCATCCCCCCCCTGAAAAGCAAGCTGGGTTTAATGGTGGCTCCTTCTGAACAGGGAACAACAAATAAATCCTCTTTTGAAAGGAGGGAAGATGATAACCACGCTGTAAACATGACAATCAGATAATGTGCCCCACTTGTAGGTGAGGGACACGGTACTGTAGCCAGGGAGAGAGCACAAAAATACAAAAATGAGTGCACAGAACCATTCCTACCTCTGTCAGCAGGGCTGTGTGGGTCTCTCCAGGCTGAAAATCAGCTGCACTGGAGGAAGGCAGAACTGATTTACCACAGGGGCATTGCAGCAGCTTTGAGAGCCCCCAGAAATAGTTTTTTCTCATGGCTGCAGGATGTCCAGGCAGGGATGATGCTCCCTGGGCTGGTGGAGGGGCAGCAGTGCCCTTCAGCTGGGGGAGGTGACAGTGCTGTGACAGAGCTGCAGGACAGGCACTGGGCTCTGATCCCTGTGACACAACCCTGGCACACAACAGCTCCAGCCTGGCCCCAGCAGGACCACAACCACAGCCCCTGGGGCTGCTGTAACACGTTCCTAAAGTGATTAAAAGCCTCCAATCAGCCCCTTTGTCTCATTCAGGAACATCCCTTTGCATTCATTAACCCGACATCAGTTCCCAGCCTGGTGTTTTCACATCTCAAAGGCACAATCCACACTTTTGGAGCTGAGGCAGGAACCCTTCCGTGTTTGTTAACAGAGACATCACAGCTCTGAAATCAGAGTAACCTGGAGTGCCCCAAAGCTTAGCAGGAAGCTTATAAATATGGATTAGGAGCTCCAAAAGGGTTGGAAATGCAGTCCCCAGATACAGTTAAAGACCTGGGGGCTGCCTCCTTCAGCCCAGTACCTAGAAGTGAGGCACATCACATACCACCTTTCCCTGAAATGCCACTAAATCAACAGAGGGGACTTGAAAATAACAACTTTTTTCTTATATTTTCTTTCTTTTTTTAAAGCAGAAATATATATTTTTTTTCTTGTTAAAGAAACAGGTCTTAAACAAACAATGTTGCCCAGAGAAAGACTTAAGTGCTGCCTTAACACCTCTGGGTTGTGTAAAAGAAGAAGGTGCTGCCAGTGAGGTCCCTGAGCCCTCCCCAGCTCTGTGCTCCCAGTCCCAGCCAGCAGCTCAGCCTTGTGCAGGGGTAGGGGACAGAAAGGACAGAAAACCTGCTCTGCCAATCTGCCCACGACTCCCAGCCAGGAGAACCATCCAAAAAAAGCTGTGGCACATCACAAGGAGGTGAGACATTGGTGGACAAGGAGCTGCTGGGAGCAACAAGTCCCCTTTGCATCTCCTCTGCCCTGGTTTCACTGCTCCTTTGTTGCTCCCAAAGGATGCTCTGCAGCCAGGGTCAGCCTGCTCCTGCCAGGCTGCCTGACCCACACAGCCCCACACAGACAGCACTTGAAAACCAGCCTGAAGCACCTGTGTGATCCTGAGAGCTCTGGCAGGAACACCCTTCACTCACCCCTCACTCATCCCAAAGGCACATGGCAGTGACTGACACTTCATAAGGTCACCACAGGGCTGGGTGCTGTCCCCAGCCTCTCCCCTCTGCACCTGCACTTCCACTTCCTCAAGAACCAAAGCCTGCAGCCAGCTGGGCAGCTGAATCACCCCAGAAACCATGATAATAGCAGAGTGTTAGCTCACAGGGGTTGTGGTGCCAGTGGTCACAGCAAGGGAAGAGCAAAAGCATCTTTGGGAGGGCGTCCAGCCCCTTTCTGCACAGTCTGTGTGGGGAGGAGGAGGAAAGAGAAAATCCAGCCCTCCCTAGGCATAAAAAAAATCCCCCAATCTCTGTCTTTCTGTGGCAAAAACAAAAAAGGGCCACAGTGCAGAGGAGTAATTTTAAGGCCAAGATGAGTTTAAGACAATGCCAAAGCTGCTCTGCCCCAGGCCAGGCCTTACAAAGGGCTGGGACAGGAGCAGCCATGGTGGAGAGGGAGGTGACAGCCCTCTTAGTCCTGATCAGAGTGGTCACTGCTCCAGTCTGAGCTGACAGAGCCAGTGAGCACCAGATGGCTCACCCAGGAAGCATCCAGTCAACAGTGCAAGTACATTCCAGACAGGGCCCTGCCCCAGTTCCCAGCCTGGAGTTCCTGGGAAAAGCCACCCCAAGATCCATCCAGCATCCTCCAGTGCAGAGATCATGTTTGTCCCAGGCAGAGCACGGGGCCAGGAGGGTGCTGTGGTAAGACAGGGCTGCTCAGAGGGTCTTCCAAGTCCAAGTTTCCCCCCTGCAGCCCAGAAGGACATGGCCAGTATCAGCTGGTGGCCTGTCAGGTGTTACAAGCTCTCTGAGGAGCTGAAGGGGACGAATTTGGCGTGTTTGGTCGGGGACACTGGCACCTGTCCATCGGCCTCCTCACTCAGCTTGAAGAACATCTCCTGCTCATGCTTCTTCTGGTTCAGCTCATCCTCCAGGGCCTTGAGCAAAGAGAACAACACAAGAGCTGTGTTGGGGATTGTTCTGGAGCTATGGGCACTGTCTCCCTGCAGCCAGGACACCCTGCTCACACCCAGGAGGCCTCACCTTCTTCCGTGGTCTCAGCTTGTCTCGCCACTCCTTCATGTGCTGGTTGTGGTTCTCATCCAGAGACTTCAGCTTCTGGGTCTCGTGCTCAATCAGGAGGTGACACTTCTCATTCTGAAAACACATCAACCAAACACAACACCCATCAGGCAGCTGGAAGTGAACACCCAGTGGTCAGACAGGATTTGTCTTGGGCAGAGACATCCAGAGCTCTGAGCTCCACGTTTAGACATGGTGACAAAAACCTCTCAAGGCAAGAGCAAGGGGACATCAACTCCTGACAGTCCTCTGCAGCCACTTCTGCAGAGACTGAGACCTGCCCAGGCAGCTCTGGGAGACCAAGCCATGAGGGATGAGTACCTGGAGGTGCTGGAGCTCGTTGGTGTTGCTCTCACACTGGGCCTGCATGTCCTTCATCTGTGACTCGTGCTTCTGCTGCTGGTGCAGCCGCTCTGCCTTCTGCCTCTTCTCCTCCTGCAGGGCAAACTGGCAGAGAGAAAAGCAGGTGTGGGCAGCATTGTCCTGGTCTCTGGGGCTGCCTGAGACACCAGCCCAGCTTCCATCAGTACACAGGAAAGAATGAAAAGCCCTGAGGATGCTTCCCAATAGAAGCCATGGTGAACAATACAAGACAGTGCTGAACACCACACGTGATGCCACAAAGCAGAACCCTCTCACCCAGCAACAAACTAAAATACAGAATTAGCCACACTTCCCTAAATCCCCTTCCCCTCCAATCAAGCCAAGTCTCATCTCCTGGTGCCTTCCCAGGCCCTGACTTGTTTGATCTTCTCCCTCTGCTCGGAGGCGCTGCCGCTGGAGTGGATGTGGAGGCTCTTCTTGTACATGGCCATGCATGATGCCACAAAGAAGACCCCTCTCACCCAGCAGCAAGCTAAAATCCAGAAACAGCCACAATTCCCCAAATTCCCTTCTCCTCCCTAGCCAAGCCTCATCTCCTGGTGCCTTTCTAGGCCCTCCTGACCTGTTTGATCTTCTCCCTCTGCTCAGAGGCGCTGCCGCTGGAGTGGATGTGGAGAGTCTTCTTGTATGTGGCCATGCATGATGCCACAAACCAGAACCCTCTTACCCAGCAGAAAGCTAAAATACAGAAATAGCCACACTTCCCCAAATTCCCTTCTCCTCCCTAGCCAAGCCAAGCCTCATCTCCTGGTGCCTTTCCAGGCCCTGACTTGTTTGATCTTCTCCCTCTGCTCAGAGGCTCTTCTTGTACATGGCCATGCGTGATGCCACAAACCAGAACCCTCTCACCCAGCAGCAAGTTAAATCCAGAAACAGCCACACTTCTCCAAATCCCCTTCCCCCTCCAACCAAGCTAAGGCAAGCTTTAACTCCTGGTGCCTTTCCAGGCCCTGACCTGTTTGATCTTCTCCCTCTGCTCAGAGTCTCTTCTTGTTCGTGGTCATGCATGATGCCACAAAGCAGAGCCCTCTCACCCAGCAAAAAACTAAACTCTGGAAATGTTGCCCTGATGCAAAAGCCTTTTTGTTGTTTATACTCTTGAACTGGAGTTTCTCACGCAGCTTCACAAAAACAATATGTATTTTAGCATTTATCTATTGTTTACATTCTTATCCTCTGGGAGGAGAAATGTGATGGACAGTGATGTTCACCATCCAGGTCAAGAGGTGGCAACCTGTGTAGCCAATCTCTGGCCTTTTGTAAAAATGTATATATGGAGTCAGATTTTTAGAATAAAGTAGTAGAAGCTTCCCCTTGAGCTGCTGCGTCTGCTTCATTCCTCGGGTACCCTGAGACTGCCACACTGGAAACAGCCACACTTCCCCAAACCCCCTTCCCCTCCAACCAAACCGAGCCAAGCCTCATCTCCTGGTGCCTTCCCAGGCCCTGACCTGTTTGATCTTCTCCCTCTGCTCGGAGGCGCTGCCGCTGGAGTGGATGTGGAGGCTCTTCTTGTACATGGCCATGCGTGTCTTGCCCTCGCTGCGCTGGATTTTGGGCAGCCGGGCCCTCTCCTGCTGCTGCCTGACCTTCAGCTGCTCCAGCATGCGCTGGTTGTAGCGCTGCATCTGCTCCCTTTCCTGCAGACACACCAGGGCTCAGAGGGGCAGGGACAGCCCTCCCTCCCCACAGCCCTGAAAACAGACAGCCAGAGGGGAAGTTTGGGAGTAGCGTGGAAGTGGTTGGTTGTGGGAAGTATTGAAGGTAGGAAGGTTTCCAGGAAGCTGTGGAAGCAGGCCCCAGAGACAGACAGAGCTGAAGAATTTGGGATTAGCTGTAACTGCGAAGCTTAAAAATAGGAAAAGTTGTAATAGTACAGCAAGCAAGGACATAAAACGATAGTCTGAGGCTTAGGTTTGGCTGGGATAGATCTTAAGGCTGCAGAAAAATATACTCATCAAGATAGTAAAAAGTTTTAAGATTAATAATGGAATATTGTTTATTGTTAATAGAAAGCATCCAAGCAAGCATTGTTTGAAGCAGGTGTGTGTGTGCTGTCAGTGATTGGTAGAACAATTGTCTGTGAGCTTTAGCAATGTGCTATGGGCTGGAATACTTTTAAAATGCTCTGGAACAAAGAAATCTTTGGCTGGTGCTGGCAGATGTGACCTGTAACCATCTTTTAATTGTGTAAAACCCTGTTATGAGACTGGTGCTGCAATAAAAGTTTGAGGAACACCTAACAGTAGTCCCATCCTGTTCAGTGGCAGATTTCTAGAAAAACCTCCTGAAATTCCCAACTCCTTGCACACTCAATGCACAGAGCACACATCCCAAGCAAAGAAGGCTTTATTGCCTTCTTGATGCCAGCTTTATTCTGGTCCTTTTTCACTAACAATGACCAAGCCCTTTAACTCCCAACCTACCCTTAGAATTACAGAATTCATAGAATTACATAATATTCTGAGAATATTAGAAGGAACCCACAAGGATCATCGAGCCCAACTCTTGAGTGAATGGCCCATACAGGGATTGAACACACAACCTTGGTGATTTCCCCCCTTTCAGCCTGGAAGGGAAACACCCAGGGACACTTTGCTGACCCACAGCAGTGTGGGGAGGTGCAAAGCCTTCACCTTCTCATGCTTCCTGAGCAGCTCGTGCCTCTGGAGGAAATACTGGTCCTTCAGCTGCTGTTTGACCAGCTGGTGCTTCTCCTGCTGCTGACGCTCCTCCAGATCCCAGATGCAAGCTTCCCTGTCTGTGGGGAGCAGAAGGAGCAGGAGATCACCCACCTTGGCCTCCCATCCTGGTCACACAAAGTGTCCCAAGCTCAAGAGACCCCTGGGCACACAAACAGTGCAGCAGATGTTGGGGGTGATCATTCACCTCCTGTTTTCCGAAAGAAATTGATGGCAAACCATATTGGAGCCTTATTTCTTGCAATTATGAAGCCTAATTGATTCATATTTGTAAAGCACTTTGAAGATTAAAGCACTAAGTATTATTATTGTTAAACATTTAGACAGGACCTGGCAAGGCTGTTTTTTTCCACATCCCATCCTGCCAGCTTGCAACTCTGTCACAGCATCTGCTGCGTGGGAAGAGCCAGGGCTGGATAAACCCATGGTTACAGCACTCCCTCCCCTCCTCTCCCAGCCTTTGCCACCCACCTCTCATCAGCTGCTGCTTCTTGTTGAGGCACTCACGCTCCTTGTCACAGATCTCTCTTTTGTTCTGGGCAGTGATGTTCTTCATGGCCTGCTCCAGGTCCTCCTTCTGCTTGGCCAAAAACTCCTGTTCCTGTTAAAAAAACCATCAGTGCCCACCACGAGCCCTCCTTCTGCTGCAGCTTGAAAAGCAGCTGCTGGTGTTTCAGAACCTGCCAGTCACTCCAGCAGGAAGGAAGCTTTATTCTACTGCACATTTCCCAATCTTCCCTGAGTCTCACCATCGTTTGTTTTTTCTGGGTGAAGTCGTCCATCTTGGCCTTCAGGGTCCCTTTGCGTTGCTGCCGTGGCAGTTTCTCAACCTCATTCTTGACCTGTGGGCAGGGGGGAAATTAAATTTCCCTGCAGGTCACTTTGGGCCAGGAACAACCCCAGGTCGAGTCACTGAACAGCTCAGGAATGACCAAAGGATCTTAGGAACCACCCAAAAGGCCCTCAGGAATTACCCAAAAGGCCCTCAGGAATCATCCAAAAACACCTCAGGAATTACCAAAAATACTTCAGGAATCACCCAAAATGTCCTCAGGAATTACAAAAAACACCCAAAACCACCTCAGGAATCACCAAAAAGGCCCTCAGAAATAACCAAAAAGGCCCTCAGGAATCACCCAAAAACACCTCAAGAATCACCCAAAAACATCTCAAGAATCACCCAAAAGGCCCTCAGGAATCACCAAATAGGACCTCAGGAATCACCCGAAACATCGTCAGGAATTACAAAAAATACTTCAGGAAACACCCAAAAAGCCCTCAGGAATCACTCAGAAAGGCCCTCAGGAATCACCCAGAAAGGCCCTCAGGAAACATTCAAAAGGATCTCAAGAATCACCCAAAAGCAACCTCAGGAATCACCCAAAAAGGCCCTCAGGATTTACCAAAAACACTTCAGGAATCACCCACACCAAACCACCTCAGGAATTACAAAAAACCACCTCAGCAATCAACAAAAACCACCTCAGCAATCACCAAAAACCACCTCAGCAATCACCAAAAACCACCTCAGCAATCACCAAAAACCACCTCAGCAATCACTCAAAAGGCCCTCAAGAATCATCCAAAAGCATCTCAGGATTTACCAAAAAGGCCCTCAGCAATCACCCAAAAACACTACAGGAACCACCCAAAAGCACCTTAGCAATCACCCTCAAACCACTTCAGGAATCATCCAAAACCACCTCAGGAATCATCCAAAACCACCTCAGGAATCACCGTAAAAGGCCCTCAGGAATCACCCAAAAAGGCCCTTAGGAATCACCCAAAAACCACCTCAGGAATCACCCAAAAACCACCTCAGGAATCAC
>JANPWX010025153.1:12279-26013 GCA_024734555.1 Trochalopteron elliotii | reverse complement strand
GGACAGCAGCAGGAATTTCCCCATGGAAAGGGTGCTCAGGCCTTGGAGGTGCCCAGGGAGGTTTGGATCCCCATCCCTGGAGTGTCCCAGGAAGGGCTGGAGGTGGCACTGAGTGCTCTGGGCTGGGGACAAGGTGGGGATGGGGCACAGCTTGGACTCTGATCTTGGAGCTCTCTTCCATCCTCAAGGATTCTGTGGAGTCAGATTCCGTGGCTTCACTCCTGGTTCAGTCTGTGTTTGGATTGTCCTTCCTGCCTGCCTGGGGAGGGGAGGACACTTTGCCCTGTGGCTCTGCTGTCAGCACTTATCAACACTCATGTTTTCTTTGGCCCTGCTCCTGAAATAATTGTTTGGCCACAAGGGAAGGTGACAAATGATTCAGCTGTGGCCCCACTGGGAGTATCAGGACAAGCTCCCCAGCCATTCACAGGGAGCTGCAGCATCTCCTCAGCCCCACCGAGCTCCTCTCTCCCATTTGGATCCAGAAGCTTCCACATCCCTGCCAAGGAACAGCCAAGGAGGGAGCACCAACCTTCCCTCAGTGTTGGAGAAAACAAACCCTGCTCAGCCTCTGACAGGAGCATGGAAAGTGCAGCCAGAGCCACTGGGAACACTGATATGAGATGAACAAAACATGGGTGCACTGGGATTGCTCAAGGCTGGGAGGGTGAATAAATCTGGATGGATTTTCCCCAGATAACATGAAAGACAGATTCTTGACACAGAGATCACCTGCGACTCAAATTTCCCGTCCTTCCTGCAGCACATCAAAAAGATCATCAGAACTGGACCTTAGGAAAAATATTTTCCCCTCCTGCTGTTTTCAGAAGCAGTCCAACCATTTCAGTCCTGCACTTATTTGGGGGGGGGGAAGCTGTGTGGAATTTTTCTTTTTTTTTTTTTTTTTCTTAAATAACCAGAGGCATGAATAATTTCCAGCATGGAAAACTTCTGCCTGAAGAGCTAAAATTGGCTTAGAATCATCCAAGAGTCACACAAGAAAGGCCTCCAGCAATGGCAACAGTCAGTGCTACCAATCCTACCTAGAGCATTTTTTTCCACTGTGCTCAGAGGATCTGTTTCACTCCTCTCCTCTCAATCCAATTTCCACTGTCCTGCACCACGAGTTTAAAATAAGGACACCAGGAAGCACGTGTGATAAGGAGGAAGGAAAGGGAAAACCACAGCTTCTTTCATTCTTCCAAAAGAGCCAGAGAGGAGTGGTTGTGATGATTTTTGGTTTTTCTTTTTTCTTTTTTTTTTTTTTTAAGAAAAAGCTGCAGGGAACAGCAGAGGGGGGAGATGTTTGCTTTAAACTTTCCTACCTCCACTGTGATATATACCTCTATGTATTTATAAAGTATCTCTGCTCCTAAAGGTGTTTTGCAGAGTGTCTGGCTCCAGTGATGATGTTTTCCACCTTGGGAGCACACACAGCTCCAGCCAGGATGGAGGGGAGGGAGAAAGGGAGCACAGCCAGGATCCCCCCACATCCCTTCCCCATCCCAGGGAAACTGCACAGCTGGAGGCCCAAAAAACCCCCTAAACTGTGCCCCCCTTGCAGCAGACAGTGGGATGATGAGCTTGGCCACCACCTTGGAGCACCACAAAGAGGAGATGCTGCAGAGAAGGAAGCACGAGTTCCATTTCCTTTCAGCCCTGGCTGCTGCCCAACAGCTGTTCCTTCTACTTATTATTACTGTTTATTTACTCTGATACTTCCTTGGTTACACCAGCAGCTGCTCACAGCTTAACCCCTGCCTGGGCCACCCTCCCTGGGGCTGGGGCTGTGTGACAGCAGCACAGGGACACCCAGCCTGTCACCTCAGCACGGTCACGGGTGTCCTGTTGGCCAGGGGACAGGGCAGCACTGCTGTCAGCAGCATCTGCCCCCATCCCAGACTCTGCAGGAGCCAGCTGAACCTGGGAAAGCCATCTGCATTCCCAGGGGGCTGGCAGGCTGGAATTCCAGCAGTGTCTGGATGCAGAGGTCTCAGTCAAGGCTCTTCTCCTTCCCCCATGGAGCACAGCCCTCAGTGATGCTCAGCCTCACCTCAAAGGGTGCCCAGCTCCTCCCCTGGTGCCACAAACAGCCCAGGAAGGGCAATCCCAGTGGCAGATGCTGCCAGCCCACAGATCCCTTCGTGCCTTTTCTTTTCCTCTCTGCACAGAGCCTGTTCCAGCAGCTCAGTCTCTGTTCTGGCTCATAAAGCCCAGCCAGACCCCTTGGCTCATCTCCACCAAGGAGGAGGAGGTGGAAAACACCCTTTGCCTGCTCACCCAGAGCACTGGTTTGGGTTTTTCTGCAGCCCAGCCTGCCCCAATTGCCTTTCCAGCCTCCTCCCTCCCACTTTTTCCTCCTGCACCAGGAGGGAATTAAATCAGAATTATGGAATGGCCTGGGATGGAAGGGACCTTACAGATCATTCAGTGGGTATGGGCAGGGATATCTCCTACCACACCAGCTTGCCCAGAGCTCCATCCAACTTCTTCTTGGGCACTGCCAGGGATCCAGGGGCAGCCACAGCTTCTCTGGGCACCCTGTGCCAGGGCCTGCCCACCCTCACAGGGAGGAATGTTCTCCTGGTATCTGATCTTCACCCACTCTCTCAGTTTGAAGCCATTGCCCCTTGTCTTGTCAGTTCATGCTTTTGTAAAAAAAGTCCCTCTCCATCTTTCCTGCTGGTACCAAAGCAGCTGCTGCCCTCTGGGCTGGCAGGGGGAGTGGGCACTTCCCCAGGCCCTGCTCCAGGGAATCAAACAAGTCTTTTCCAGTGGCAGCAGCTGGGAAAGCCACGGGAATGGAATTTGGACTTAACTCTAACAAAATCCTCCCCCAAAGCAAACAAAACCCCCCTCTCAATAAAACCCCCAACAATTGCACAGATAAAGGAGAACCCAAGAGCTCAGGTGACCTGAGCCTGTCACCTGAGCCTGTCACCCTCCCCAGCTTTGGCCCAGTGTGGAGTCCCTCATGCCATTAAAGGAATTTCCAACTGCCCTTCCCTGGAAAAGGGAAGATTAAAGATACCCCAGGTGTAAAAAGGGCTTCTCCCCCACGGACCCTTGCAGACATTGTGCAATCTTCTCTCTGGGTTTGGCAAGTCCATCACCCACCCCATGGCATCCCCTTTCCCTGTTTCCCCACTGGACATGGGGCCTGGTGTCCTGTTCCTCTCTTCCCTCTGGTCACTTGTGCCCTGCCCCCTGTGCCACCCACACACCTCAGACCCTGTATAACTGAGAAAAACCACATGTTCCTCCTCTCTGGCTCTGGATTCACCTTCAGCACACTGGAATAAACACTTGCTGGGAATTGATCTGGGGCTGGGAACCTTCTGCCTCTCTGCTGAGCCAGCCTTGTAACGTGTGTGGCTGTGTGAGCTTGAATTGCCCCCTGAGCAGTTCTCAAGCAGTTTCTCTACTGGAGAGGCTGACTGGGATGGAGAAGGGCCGTGGCTGCACTCGGAAAAAGACACAGTTACAGCCCAGGGCTGGAGGAGTCCCCACCTGCAGGTCGAAGAACTTGCTGTACCGGCGGTAAATGACCTCTGTGGCTCCATTGGACCAGCTGACCTTGATGATGTACACCTGCAGGGGACAAAGGCACAAATCAGAGCAGGGGACACAAAAAAACCTCCCACCACAACCCAAAAAACTGCCAGTGCAGCCCCCATTATCCCAACAAACACTTCAGATCCCTTCAGCAACGTCATAATCCTAAATTATTGAGCCCCACTGCTGCAGCCTAACCAAGTGTTCATTTTCTGGTGGTGAACTGAGCTCTGTGGCCCTGAAAACGGGCACTCATTGAATGTGAAGTGACCCTTCTGTGTAAAAACACAGCACAAATCCCTCCAGACACAGGAGGTGATAACCAAACCTTGGCCACCCTCATTTACAGCTGCAGTTTAACCAAATTTGATGTTGAGATCCAAGGGCAGCACCTGCACCAGCCTGGCTGCTGGAGCAGCTCAAGGTGTGAAACTCCACCTGTTTGGGTTTGGGTTTTTTACACCTGCTGGGGTGGAAATCAGGGTCCTGATCCTTAAAATACCACACCATCAACCCCAGTCATTGCAGGTTACTCACAGACCCCCCAGATCAGGCTTTAACTGGTGATGAATGCAAAACAAAACACCAAACCCAGCCCATTTCATCCTTAAATTCTTCTGTAAAAGACAACAAGCAAATCACAGAATGAGGCCAGTTACTGATCTAACGTCCTCCCTTGTTTTTCACAGAAAGCAGATAACCCTTGGTGAGGTGCCAGTGTAACACCCCAGTGATACAAATCTCAAACTGATAACAGATTGACTGAGCAGAACCGCGGGTGTTTGTTTTTTTTTTTCTTCTAACTCAAGTCCTTTTTTCCACCAGAAATTCAAGTATCAATTCCTTGAAGGACCAAAACATTCAAAAGCTCAGGTGAAGGCACCTGCCAGAACTTCTGCTGGCAAAATCAAGCATGAAGGCTCTTAAAAGCTGATGTCTTGGTGTTTAAAACAGAATCCCTCAGGAGTTTCACAAGGTTTTCTCCCACTGAGATGCCCATTTTTCCAGATTCTGGAATGTGACCAACATCCTAAACCAGTACCCAAACTCAAACATCATCGTGCAACACTCAGTTAATTGAGTTTATCCAACCTACTCAAATCCTGTACAGAAAATCTACCTCCAATCTCTGCTGCTCAGAGGGCTGACACAGCCTGAGCCACCAAGGTGAGGACACCCCTGAGGGGTGACAAACTCTTTCCAGTGGAATCAATTCCAAATTAACACAGCAAACGAAGCAGCAGAAAGTTCTTAAGTTCTTCTTTGAGTTTTTATTGCTAAAATAAAGAACTTTCCTACTTTCAAACCAGTAATTCAAGGTCCACTTTTGTTGAACTTGGGTTGGAAGGGACCTTAAAGATCATCCAGTGCCACCCCCTGCCATGGGCAGGGACAATTTTCACTATCCCAGGGAGATCAAACACCTGGCCTTGGACACTGCCAGGGATCCAGGAGCAACCACAGCTCCTCTCCACCTCACAGGGGGAAATCCCTTCCCCAAAATCCCATCTAAACCTGCTCTGCTTTCATTCACAACCTCTTATTCTGAGATGAAGGACCTGCACTTTCCCTGCATGAGCACAAGGAAGACGAGATGGGCTCTCCAAGACAAACATCTGCTCCAGCTGTGGAGGCCTGGAAGGACCACACTGTGCTCCAGGGCTGAGGCAGCACCCCCTCCAGCCAACCAAGGGTTAACCTGATGTTACCACACGTTCAAACTCCTTTACCCTCTCCCCAGGACTTGCTGCTGGGGCCAGCATTGAGCTCATGTGGGCTGGAAGCTCAGCTGATATCCCAGTTTTCTCCCCAGTCCCCAGCACTGCTCGGGGTTATATCACCACTGGCTGCCTGCCTGGAGAGAGCCTTCCACTGGGGCAGCAGGAGGAGCCAACTTCTCTTCATTGTTTATTCCTCTCCTGCCTTTATTTGGAGTCAACAGCCTATTAGACTGGGATTTTAATCAGGATGTGGATATACCCGAGCCAAAACAATTCCCAGCTCTTCAGGGTAATAAAGGCACGAGGTTTGAGGGCACACCAGGCTTCCCTGTGTCCTCTGCAGCTGGGGAAGGAAGGAGAGTTTCTGCTCTAAGTGATGAGCTCACTGCTGTTTTGCTGAAAGGCAGATCTCCCAGGGCTCAGGGCAAGAGTTTCTTGCACATCCCTTTCCAAGAGCAGAAAGGTCTCCAGGGGTGTCTCCTCAACCTGCTTCTGGAAAGCAGAGAAGATGGGGATACCCACAGGACAGGAGCTCCTCAGTGTCTGTAAAACCTGGGGAAAGCCAGTTTCCTCTCTCCTTGTGGATAGTCCTCCTCCTTCCAACAGCCCCATCCCACCAAGGGTCAGAACAACCACTGGTCTCTCAATATCTAACCCAGCCCCTGCTGTCCCAGAAATAATTAAAAAAACCCACCACCAGAAAACACAACTCTGGTGCTCCCCTCACCTCACGACCAGAGCAGGTTTGGAAAGGTTTGAACAGTGCACTCAACACCCAGTGAGCATTTCCTGAGGGCTGCACATGAGGCACTGAGCTCCCACAGAGCCATAAATCCCTTCCTCAGGTGCTTCTGGAAAACACTTTCAATGATCAAGAGAGTTTTAAAACCATTGCACTTGGGCTGAAGCTTCCCCTCCTGGCCTGGCACTGCACCATGTCCTGCCAGGAGCAGCCACCATAAAATAGTGACCCAAATAACCCAAATTTTGTCCCAGTAGGAGCCACCCCACCAGCTGCCCCCTCAGCCCTGCTCTGAGAAGAGGCTTTTTCCCAGCCCAACGTGTGGGTGAGGACATGTGGAAGCACTTATTCCATGGGTCTGTCCAAATCCCCAAAAAATCCAAATATCTGCAGCCCTTCCCGTGCCTGCTGTGGGGTCTGCAGCAGGGAAGGAGCTGAGTTGGTGAAACCCAGGAATGGTGGCTGCCCTTCCTCCCTCCCTCTGGAAAGGACACCCTGCCCTTCTCCCAGCCCTGGGGGGGTACAGAAGCCACAGGGATAATTTTTGAGGTGCAAGTGGGTCTTGTTTAATGCCAGGTCAGAGGAGCATTTCTCACAAACACCAAACCCTCTCCACGCTCCCATTCCTCGGAGGACAGAAATGGAACAGATCCTGCACAGAAAATGGAAACTTGCAGATGCAAAAGGCTGAGCCCAACAGACTCCACTGGAGCTGGGCTCCCAAACTCCTTGGGGTCCCCACATCACAAGGAAATGGTCACAAACCAACTACTTCAAAGTTCCCAGTTGAGCAGTGTGACATCAGGACCACCAGCCACTGCCCAAGGTTCTCCTTGGTCACACTGAATGCCCTAAAAATGGAAATTTAATATGGAAAAAAGGCCCAGGGGGATCTTGCAGCCTCCCCAGTGGGTGGCATGAGTTTGGTCTCCTCCATCACCACCCAGCATCTGTCACTGCTGTCCCCTCCCCAGCACCTCTCTCAGAGGGAGAAGGGGCCAGTGGAAAATAGGGTTGAAAACCTCTGGAAGGGAGCTGTTAGAAAAATGTCAGTTTGCTGCAAGAACTGCAAACGGCACCTGGCCAAGCGTGCCAGAGCTGTCAGAGGGAGCTCTGCAGCCTGGGGAACACTCCTGACAGCAGAGAGCCACAGGGAGACCCAGGACATCCCTGCTGGGCAGGCACAGAGCTCCCGGGAGGCTCCAGGAGCCAGCTCAGACACATCCAGAGCCACAGGAGTCACGGGGGCCGAGGGGATGAGAAGCCAGTGAGAATCTGAAAAGGGCAGCCAGACATTTCTTTTTTATTTTTTTTCTTTCTTTTCCTCCTGAAGAAATGAAGCAGCAAGCCCTGAGAGCAGTCAGGCACCAGAAGTGGGTTTTTTTTGCAGGGACTGCTGGAAATCACTGCACACAGCAGTGGCTCCTGGTGACTTCTCAAAGGGACAGAGGAGCCATTCCCAAATCCTCACTCCTGCCCTTCCCAGAGAGGCACAAAGTCCCCCACAACAGCACGGGGAGAGAGAGGAGCTGATTCAAACTGCTGACTCGAGGCAAGGAAATTAAGAACAGATACTGAAAAAAAAAAAAAAAAAGAAAAAAAAAAAAAAAGAAATAAAATAACAGAACCAGTTTCCCGTTCTTAAACACGAGGCTGTGTGACCTCGCAGGAGAATCACTTCTGGACTCCTTGCATAAACACACCAGGACAAGCTGGGAAGCAGCCTGGACTGCTCAAATGTGAGTAGGGAAAAGGCAGAGTGGAGGTGAGGAAAACCCAGAGCTTCAATTTCAGCTTTTCTCCCTTGACAGGAGTTTTCCAAAGTTTTTCACGGAGATTTGCACGGTGCCCTGGCTGTGGGGGGACACACATAAATCCCAGGAACCAGGCAGCAAGTCCACCCCAAGCTCAGCACCGTGCAGGTGGAGCCCAGGAGCAGCTCAGCCATCCCAAATTCAGCTCTCCTGGCAGGGCACAGCCTTCCCTGGGTGTCTCTGAAGGATCCCAGAGCTCCCCTGGCATCCCTGTGCCCAGAGCTGCTCCACTCAGACACGGGCAGGGTGGACAGCAGCACCACAGCCACTTGGAAAGGCACCTCCACGACAATGCAGGGACACCAGAGAAGGTCCCCAGCCTCCAGCAGAGCCCCTGCAGCAGCTCCAGACATAACAGCCTCCAGCAGGGGTGTAGAGCTGTCTGCAGAGCTGTTTCCAAAGGCTTGGAGCCTGTGTGGTCTCCGGTCCAGGGAGACTCTGCACAATAAACCTCTCTGTGGAAAACTCCACATATTTAAAGCATCTTTCAGCAGCAAAGAGGAAAAGCCATCAGTCAGAAGCATCAGACTTTTGATTTCACCCACGCTACCCCGGCCCTGAAAGGAGAGGAGATGGGAGAGCCTCACCCTCCCCTCAGCCACCACAGCAGAAACCCAAAGGGGCAGAGAAACCAAAGGAGCTGAGCAACCCAGCCAAGCCAGAGTGGCTTTAATACAGCAAAGGGAGTGGGAAATTGTAAGAGGAAAAGAAAAAAAGGAAAAAAAAAAAAAAAAAAACCAACAAGGAGGGAGGTGGCTGGAAACAAAGAAAGTTCTTGGCACTGAGCTGCTGTGCTTGGCCCCTCTCCATCAGCCTCACTGCTGCAGGAGTGCAGGGCTGGGGAGGGGACATGGGGGCTCTTGTGCCATGGGATGCCAAAGTTTGGGGGCAGCAGAGGGAGAGCCGAGCCCCAGCTCAGTGAGCAGACAGCTTGTGAGCCCCTCACTCATGTTTTGTGGCTGGGGAACTGGGGGAAGGGTGGTGCTGGCATGGGGAAGGGATTCCAGCAGGGCACCAGGGATGCTGCCCTGTGGCAAAGGGGAGGCAGAAGCAGCCAGGCAGAGCTGCAGGGAGTTGGGTAACAGGGATGGAGGCAGCAGCAGCAGCAGGGCAGGCAAATCCTCACCACCAGCCAAGGCAGGCTGAGCACACACCCAGCCCTGCAGAGCTGGGTTCAGTTCACCCCTTTGCTTTGTGCCCTCACAGGCTGGCAGGGGAGGACACAGCACTGCTGCCGTGGCAAGGACACACACACAGGCTTGTGACAAAGACAGGGACCCCCAAGGACAGCCCAGCAAAGCCTGCTCAGACCCCCCAGGCACACAGCACACACACCCAGCCTGTCCCAGGCAGGCTGAAGGTCACACAAATGGATTCTCCTGTTTCCCATTTCCCACTGCCACACCACACAGCCGGAAGACAGAGACACCCTCCAAAGCAAAGCTGGGGGGGAGCAAGGTCAGAGGGCTGGGGGCAGGCAGAGGCCAGGGATGGCCCCAGAGCTGCAGCTCACTGCTGGGAGCCAGTGTGAGCATCAGCTTCCCACACAGAGCAGCCTCAGTGGCCAAGGAACAGGCAGGATTTGGCCCTTCCACATTCAAGCCTTGGGAAACGTGACAGGGGGAGAAAAACAAAGGAGAATGTGAGTCTGAGTGCTGGTTTTCATCCACAAAGCTGAGAGTGCTCCATTAAACCCCAACTCTGCTGAGAGGTGAGGAGAAAAAACTGGTGAGCTCTGTGGGGCAGAGCAGGGCCAGGCATGAGGAGAGGGCGAAATTCCTACCAAACTCCTGCTGTTGGGACAGCATCATCCAGCTGGGCAGGAAATGGGATGAGACAAGGCACAACCACAGGATACAGCAGCAAAACACCACTGAGGATGCTGAGAAAGCCCTCAGAGCTTTAGAGGCCACCAGGAGCCAGACTGCAGCTTCCCCTGGCTCTCTCTCACTCCTAGTTTGGTGATGTGGGGACGCCACACCGCATAGATTTCACACTATTCATGCCAACCTCCTCCTTCCCCACAGGACATTCCCACCATTCCAAGGGCATGGTCACCCTTCCCAGGGAGACAGCACGGGGAGAAGTCATCCCCTGACACCCTTCTGGAAGCCAAACAAGCAGGATGATTCACAAGGGCAGAAATAACAGGGAAAATCCACGGGGACAGCTCAGCTGTAGAAGGTGACACCTTGCCAGGTGCCCAGCGAGCTCTGCTCCAGCTGGGCAACCAGGGGACCACAAAACACAGCCCATGGGGGAACAAGCTCCTCAGAAATACCCTCACCTCCATAAATATAAGGCACTAAAGAGCCACTGAAGCTGCAGATTGGCAGCTCTGTCCTCTTGTCACCCAAGCACTCCATAATCAGTCCCAGACGAGCAGTGGGGTTGGGCTACACGAGGAATGAAACCACAAACAGCCTCACCACGACCAGGAACAAAGAAGACACCTACACCACCACATCACAAATCCCACATAAAAAACACAACACCTTCACTTCTAGAATGTGTTTCTCCTCTAATTTGTTTTAAAATAGATCCCATTAGCCAGATTCCAGCACGCACTGTTAATTACTTTCAAATCCCAGCTGCCACAAATGAGGTCTTCACCTTGTTTAGAGTTTTGCCATCTTGTTCACTGGGCTTGCAAAAGAAATGTATGCTGCATGCTTGGTTTAAATTTCCCATTTTCAGGGATGCATGGAGGCTGGGAATGGAAGTCCTGCAAGAACATAATCCAGTTTTCCCAAAAATCTAACCCACCCAAACAGTATGGTGTTGAATGGATATATACATAATATTGGATGGTGCTCCAGAACAACTATTTAAACCTATATAACTATGGGAATGTTCCTGGCAAGCAGAAATGGAGATGGGATCAATGGCATTGCTGTTAACACACAGAAAACAGACACATTGCAGCTGTGACAAAATGAAACATCCTGAAGCTTGCCCAAGGGAAAGAAAACCAAATCTGGATCTAGTAGGAAAAAGCTTTACTTTAGGGCTTCTACTCTAGAATAACAAACACAATACTACAAAAAGGTCCTGCGTGAAGTCCTTTAAAGGAAAATCCAGTCTCTTTCAACTATGGCTTTGTTTTGGGTCTTTTCTGAATAAACATTCATTTATCAGAGACTTGGCCAGACCAGAGAAATGACAGTCTGCTGCTCTGTCTCCCACCGTGATTATTTTTAAACTTTACTCTTTGCCTCCTCAGATTTGCAGGATGGCCCTGCTGGCAGCATCCCTGAGCTGTGATCACACAGGACTGTGAGGGAAATGCTGCTGAAAATGTAACCCAAATGTCAGCTCAGCCACTGCCTGCAGGATGGAGTCCCCTTTTTACCTGGATAACAGGCTGCCATGAGCCAGAGCATCCTGCAACCAACACCTGCACAAGGATCATTCCTCACTGCCCCTGCCAGGAAATGTCCATGGAAAAAAGTTTCAAAACACAAGTGGAGTTTGAGAGTACAGGGCTGTGGATCCTCAGCTGAACCCTAAAACTCAGCTCAGCACCTGTATCCAGCCACCCAAACCCTGCCCAGCACCTTTTGCTGGGTCCTTGCCCTGCAGTTGGGGGAAATATTCTGCTTCCTGCTTCATAGCAGAGCTGCAAAACAACCAACTTTTTGTCTCAGGCAACGCAGTCCTTGTTGTATCAGTTACCCAGGTGAAAGGCAAAGCACAGCAGGCTGAACAGGGCCAGCCCTCCCCACTGCAGGTGTCACGAGGACTTTGAAACACTGGCTCCATCTCACTTTTCTGGCAAAGTGGAATTCAAAACTTTGTGCTGTGGCTTTATCGTGAGCAACACAATCACAGCTTTGTCCAGCAAAGAGAAGCCTCTGGCTGATGCAGAGGAGCCCGAGTTGGGCAGGTCATCACAGAGGCAACAGGAGGAAAGGACAGTGTGGTGCTCCAGCCTCCCCGGGGACAGGGAATCCTCCATCCTCTCTGGGGACTTGGAATCCTAAAGCCTCCCCGGGGACAAGGAATTCTCCATCCTCTATGGGGACAGGGAATCCTCCAGCCTCCCCAGGGGACAGGGAATCCTCCATCCTCTCCGGGGACAGAGAATCCTCTATCCTCTCTGGGGACAGGGGATCCTCCAGCCTCCCAGGGGACAAAGAATCTTCCATCCTCTCTGGGGACAGGGAATCCTCCATCCTCTCTGGGGACAGAGAATCCTCTATCCTCTCTGGGGACAGGGAATCCTCTATCCTCCCCGGGGACAGGGAATCCTCCAGCCTCGCCGGGGACAGCAGTGCTGCCTCAGGGATGAAGCAGAGCACATCAGTGTGATGGGAGAAGGCAGAGGGCAAAGGTTTTACACGGACACTTCGTGCTGTGCCAGCAGCCGCTGTCTCCAAATGATTCAGCCATGATTTTGCTGCCTCTCCCTCTCTTTGCAGGGGGAGGGAAAAAAAAAAAAAAAAAAGAGGTTTGGTTTCATATAATTAACTGGCTTTGTGAATCTGCCTGGTGCTATTGATTCCCCCAGCGAGGCGAGCGCTCTCATTCACTCCAGCGCTGCTCGGGGGAGGCAGCTGCTTGCAAAGCTGCCGGCCCCTCCCTGGGCTCAGCCCTCTGCGAGCCAGCCACGCTGGCTCCCGCTGCTGGATCCCGGTCCAAGACAAGTCCAGGGAAAGGCTGGAGGCACAGAGACCCGCTGAAGGAGGAGGCTGAAGGGCCGGGCTGCACAGCTGTCACCGCGCGGAGCAGCCGCCTCTCCCAGCGCTCCCGGAGCTCCTGCTCCGCTGTCCCCACCCTCTGCCCCGCCATCCAGCTCCCTCCTCCCAAACATCGCTGTCCCAGTTTTTGCAGGCTCGCAGGGATTATTTGTGCTGTGCCCAGCTCCACCCGACTCTCCGTGCCGGGCGGACAAAGCGGATGGTGCGCGGCACTTGGGGTGCGTGTCCCTGCCCAGGGGACACCGCTGCTCAGGGGCACAGGAGGGGCTGAAGGGACAGCACAGGAGCTTCCACAGCCCATCCCAGCCCTGCCTCGGTATAGGACCGGCGGTGAAGCCCCGGATCCGCCAAGACAAACAGCAGCGCACAAAGCTGAGCACGTACGCGCTGCTCCGGAGCGGGGCCACGGCACAGCCGCGATGAGTAAGGCAGGCTGCGATGGACACGGCAGGAAAAGGGCACATCTGGAGCCGGCGCCAGGCTCGGCCAGGGATGATAAAGATCCAGGCAGGGCAGCAGGAAGAAGGGGTGATTAGGAGGTGGGTGGCAGCAGCCACGCCACAGCCCTGATGCAAGGAGAGACCCCTCTGCCCTCCCCTCCTGGAGCTGGCTGCCCTCAGCTTTCCTCCAATTGTTGCTCAGTGCCACTAACCAGCCGAGGGGACCTGGAGAAGCCCTCGATCTCTCTTCCCAAGAGCTCTGAAACCCTGGTTCCTGTAACAACTGACTCCAGCCAGAGCAAACACCACATCTGCATAACCCCAATGTGCAGTGTGTCACTGGGTCAGTCCTCTCTACGGCAAAACGGGAGGGAAGGAGAACATTTCGGGCTTTGTTTGACGGCTGTTGCCAGAATTCACCCACAAGCTCTCCACGGGTGCCTGGAAACACACCAAAGTTTAAATCAAAAAAGAAAAAAAACAAAAAAAGGAAAAAAAAAAAGAGAAAACCGCCTTCAAAAATAGACAAACCCACAGCAGTTTGGAAGATGCCCCGGAACACGCAGGAAGGCGGGGCAGGATGCGGGGCACACGAGGGATCCTTCCTAGCGACCGAGCACTACCCAGGGAGCGGAAAGCTGGAGCCGGGTGGTCCCTTCGCCCCGGGACTCTGCGACCAACAGGTCCCCGGTTCCCGGTGCCAGGCTGCAGCAGCGGGGACGCTTCACCGGCGGTGCCCGGCTGCGGCTTAAGTGGCTTAGT
>JANPWX010025153.1:0-11920 GCA_024734555.1 Trochalopteron elliotii | reverse complement strand
CGCTCTTGTCCCATCGCGACAGTCAGTCAGTCTCCGTGGGTTCTGCACCCCGCTCCTGTCCCATCGTGGCAGTCCCTGTGGGTTCTGCACCCCTCTCTTGTCCCATGGCGGTAGTCAATCCCCGGGGGTTGGCCGCCGGCAGCCGCATTCCTAAAGGAGGCAGGGAATGAGCAAGGAATGAGCAGAAAAAGGTCTGTCGTGGTCGGGTCAGCAGAGCTGCCTTGCCCGGCACAAGCCGCATACCTGCGTGGAGAGGCGGCGTTCAAGGGCGTGTAGGGACAGGACGAGGGGGAATGGCTCCAAACTGAGAGGAGGTGAAGATTAGATATCAGGAAGGAATTCTTTACCGTGAGCGTGGTGAGGCTCTGGCACAGGCTGTCCAGGGAAGTTCCATCCCTGGAGGTGTCCAGGCTGGACAGGGCTTGGAGGAACCTGGGGTAGTGGAAGGTGTCCCTGCCCGTAGAATGGGATGATCTTTAAGGTCCCTTCCAACACAAACAAGTCCATGATTCCATCCCTGTGAGCCAGGAGCTGATGGCAGCCCCCTGATGTGCCATTCTCTGTGCCCAGCTGTGCCCTTGTGCCAGCAGAGCAGCCAGGGCAGTGCCCAGGCACTTCTCTGCACCAGCACTCACCCCTGGCCTCCCTCTTCCCAGCAGCTCCTCAACACGTGGCATAACCACAGCTCTCTCCCTCGTTGGGCTTTTAATTACATTATAAAGTTACTCAAGGCTTACACTGGCAGGTCATTAGTTTTCATATGAATTTAATTTAATCATAAACAACTCATCTCACTCCTTTAGCGGCTCCTTAAATGTGGCTCTTTTTAATACTATTAACTTTGCTACAGCCACCCCAGAGAATTAATGGAGGTGCAGGCAGCTTGCCAGAGCTTTATTGCCCCTCCCCAAGGGCTTGTCTTCATCCTCCTCCCCCTCAGCAGAGCCCCAGACCGCAGTGCCCCTGCAGAGGTGGCTGCAGAGGAGGTGCTGGGCTGTCTGCAGGGGACACCAGGCCTCTGGTGACCTCCCTGGTGGCTGCTGGGGTACAGACACAGCTCTGGGTTACTCCTGGAGCAGCTGCACATCACCCCCAGCGCTGCCCCAGCCATCACTCCTCAGCCAGATGTGTTTGGAAGGCAGGAGGACGTGGAGGTGAGCTGTGGAATCCTTCCTTCCTTCTGCCATTGGGACATTCGTGTGGGATGCTGGACCTGGAAATGCTCATGAAGAGCCTGGGATAGCACCAACATCTGCAACTGCAGCTCCTGATGTGGTGTGGAGCGTCCAGGCTGGAGCAGAGGAAGCTTTACTAGTTTAAAAGCCCTGGAAGATGCACAAATCATCCAGAGGATGGTGAGGAAAACATCCAAAGCAGCTGGGAAGAGGGGGAGTACACACTGAGATGTGGAGCAATGGGAGAAAGCTGATTAAAGAGAGGAATGGAACAATTTCTGGACTTTACATGCTGAAAAGAAGAATGAAGGTAGAGAAGCACTTAAGGATCAGCATTTTCTGATGTGCTGAAGGGATTCCATCACTCCTGGGCCCCAGCAGCACCAGTCACTGGCTGCAGCCTCACAGCAGCTGAGCACTCAAGAGCCAGCAGGGCTTGGAGAGAATCACAGCTCAGGCTGCAAAACGGCTCCTGGGTTTAATTAACAAGTCTAATGAGGACTGTTGAGAGGAGTACAGAGTGGCTTTGCATGCTGACCAGATCACCTCCTTGGGGAGAAACGCTGGGAAGTGGCTGTGGAGAGGCAGAGCCTGCCTCGGGCTCTGCTGGGCCTTGGTCATTTATCAAGGAATCTGTCAAGGATTTGTAAAGGAGCCCCAAGGAGGGGTTTGGGAGTGACCTGGGAATCCTGTGCTCAGCCCACACCTCTGGGGATGCTGCTGCAGGACAGCAGAGATGTGGCAGCAGCACGTCCCACAAAAAGGTTGGGTGGTGCAGGGGCAGCTGAAGGGGAGTTTCAGGGTAAACATTCACCCCCTGCTGCCCTGAGCAGAGGCTGAAGCTTCACAAAGCCAAATAAAACAAGGACAATAAAATAACTACAGAGGAGAGGTCGTGACCTACACAAGAGTCAGTTGTGAACCTCCCTCGTGTCTGTCAGGATCAACTGAGCAATTGAAAACAAGAGGGCAAACGACTTCTGAAAAGCCATCCCTGAGCTCGGGTGGACAAATGGGTTTGTGCAGGGCTGTGAGTGGATTCCAGCTGTTTGGGCACAGCTGGGCAGCCCCTGAGCTCTGCCTGGTGCCAGGGAGGGAATGGAATGAGGCAGCAGTGCCCCACTATCAGCCCTGAGTGCAGAGGGAACACTGCCTGCAGTCATCCTGGCGTGAAGAGCACACTGCTGCTGCTCACTTTTCAACTTAGAATTGGGAGATTGTGCCAGGTGAATGTCCTGGTCCCTCCTGTGTACAGAAAAAAAATGCATCTTTTTTCCCAGAGCCACCTCACAAAAATCAGGCAAAAATGATGCTCCTGCCCCCACAGAGGACAAATCCCTGCAGCAGAGATTTCCCATTTCACCAGGGCTGCACCTCTCTGATTGTCAGCTGTCACCAGGAGTGATTTTCCACTGTGAATTGCAGGGTTTAGGTGCCTCCCATCAGAGCCAGGCTGGCAGCAGGCAGTGCCCACCCTGCCCAGGAGGAACAGAACCCACGCAGGGGATGCTCAGAAACTCCTGGGGAAACTCCTGAGGGCTGAAACCCCGAGGGGAAGCAGAGATCTGATGGAAGGGGTGCCACAGAAAGTGCCAAATCCAGAGGAGAGAGCCGGGGAGCCCTTCAGGAGCTCCAGCGTTGTGCCATCTAGTGAGCGACGGGAAGAGCAGCAAACACAGCTCCTGCCAGCCTGGAAATCACATCCAGAGTAGTCCAGGATGGGCTGCCAGGGTGTAGAGTCCCCAAAATCCAGCCCCATCCCAGCCAGGAGAGGGACAACAACAACAAACACCAGCAGCACGGCAGGGCCAACACCTCCAGAGAGGCGTGGATTGCTCAAACCACGGGGAGTTTGGAGAATAAACCACTGCAGCAGCAGCAGCAGCAGCACAGAGCAGCTTTGCCTTCAGAGGGTGCAGATGACCCTCAAGGACTCCTGCAGAGGCAAAGGCAGCACAGATGCAGCCAGGGGAGGAAAACACTCAGGCACAAGCCCCAAACTCCCCCTGCCTTGCCCTGCTTTTTTTCCCCCCAGAGAGTTCCAGCAGCAGCAGCTGCAAAAGCCCTTGGGCAGCCCAGAGGAGTTTGGAGCCCAGATGTGACAGGACCAAACCCACAGGGAATGCTGCAGCTGCTGCAGCACCAGGAGCTTCTCAGAGCTGTCAGCTCTGCTTTTAGAAATTAAGAAATATTTTTGCTTCTGCTCCGTTTTCAGCGTAGCACCCGGACGAAGTGGTAGTTAACAGTTATTTCTGGAATATACAGTACTTAGAAATATGTGTTAAATCTTCGTGGTTGAAGCTCCCCTCAGGCACTGCCAAGGACATGCAGATGAAGTTAAATATTCCCAGGAGATCTCCTGCTTCCCTGGATACACTGACTGAGAGCAGTGTGTCCCAGGAGACAGTGCAGTCCTGCTATACATAAACAAAATGATTAATTATGTGTCCTCAGCTACTCCATTCCTTACTACCTCGTGGAGCAAGGAGACAGGAACCCTCAGGCTTTGCTCATCCTTCTCTCTCTGCTCATTTAAAACCTCACCAGCAACATTTTGGACTCCCAATTCCATCTCCTTTTCAGCACCTCACCCGAACTCACATCCTGCACTTTTTCCTGGCGTGGACACTGCCAGCAAGGCATGAAATCCAAGGTTAAATTGGCAATTTCTGGCACAACCTTCCAAAACTGGGGGTAAACTCACACCAGCTCCATGCCAAAGCTGCCCTAATTTCATGTGGTGTGTCCTTGAGAGAAATCAATGACAGCAATGAAATCAATAAAAGGTGAAAAGTTCTGAGCAGGGGACAAAGGGCGTTTGGATTCTGTGGTGGGAGCTTTTCTGAGCAGCCCAGGGGAGGAGGCAGAGATTTCCCCCCTGCACCCACAGGACAAAACAGGAATTTTTTTTCTCCTCCTGAGCAGAGGAAGAGACAGGGAGGCATCCCTAGGTCCTCCTTGTCCCACCAAAACAAGGGAACTGAAGCTTTTGTCTGAGATTCCTGTCAAAGCCAGGGCAGCTAATTTAAATTAAAAAGGAGGAAGGATCCGTGCAGAAATGCTCCGCTCTCAGGGTGCAATACTCACTCCTCACCAAGCAGGGTCAGCCCAGCACCGTCTGAACACGCACTGAAGCCATCCAGGGAACGGCTGCACCGCGATTTCAGCCTGGTGACAAACATGTCCCTGTCCCCGAGCAGCAGGAGAGGCTCCAGCTCGGCTTTGAGCAACTGGAGGGTGAGCCTGGCAAAGTTCAGATGCCAGAAGTTTTTCTAAGTCAGTAAAACCCCGAGCAGAAGCAAAGCTGGTCTGAGGTCACAGCTGGCAGCCAGGCACAAAATCTGACCCAAGCCCAGGTTTCTCAGTCTGTTACTTTATTAGAGAAGTTTTTACATCATAGTGGTGGCTCCACTGAAGATATTTTACAAAATATTAAAAAAAAACCCCTTTTTATTCGAAGCCACATTTTTTAAAATCGTGTCCCATCCCCCCCCTGAAAAGCAAGCTGGGTTTAATGGTGGCTCCTTCTGAACAGGGAACAACAAATAAATCCTCTTTTGAAAGGAGGGAAGATGATAACCACGCTGTAAACATGACAATCAGATAATGTGCCCCACTTGTAGGTGAGGGACACGGTACTGTAGCCAGGGAGAGAGCACAAAAATACAAAAATGAGTGCACAGAACCATTCCTACCTCTGTCAGCAGGGCTGTGTGGGTCTCTCCAGGCTGAAAATCAGCTGCACTGGAGGAAGGCAGAACTGATTTACCACAGGGGCATTGCAGCAGCTTTGAGAGCCCCCAGAAATAGTTTTTTCTCATGGCTGCAGGATGTCCAGGCAGGGATGATGCTCCCTGGGCTGGTGGAGGGGCAGCAGTGCCCTTCAGCTGGGGGAGGTGACAGTGCTGTGACAGAGCTGCAGGACAGGCACTGGGCTCTGATCCCTGTGACACAACCCTGGCACACAACAGCTCCAGCCTGGCCCCAGCAGGACCACAACCACAGCCCCTGGGGCTGCTGTAACACGTTCCTAAAGTGATTAAAAGCCTCCAATCAGCCCCTTTGTCTCATTCAGGAACATCCCTTTGCATTCATTAACCCGACATCAGTTCCCAGCCTGGTGTTTTCACATCTCAAAGGCACAATCCACACTTTTGGAGCTGAGGCAGGAACCCTTCCGTGTTTGTTAACAGAGACATCACAGCTCTGAAATCAGAGTAACCTGGAGTGGCCCAAAGCTTAGCAGGAAGCTTATAAATATGGATTAGGAGCTCCAAAAGGGTTGGAAATGCAGTCCCCAGATACAGTTAAAGACCTGGGGGCTGCCTCCTTCAGCCCAGTACCTAGAAGTGAGGCACATCACATACCACCTTTCCCTGAAATGCCACTAAATCAACAGAGGGGACTTGAAAATAACAACTTTTTTCTTATATTTTCTTTCTTTTTTTAAAGCAGAAATATATATTTTTTTTCTTGTTAAAGAAACAGGTCTTAAACAAACAATGTTGCCCAGAGAAAGACTTAAGTGCTGCCTTAACACCTCTGGGTTGTGTAAAAGAAGAAGGTGCTGCCAGTGAGGTCCCTGAGCCCTCCCCAGCGCTGTGCTCCCAGTCCCAGCCAGCAGCTCAGCCTTGTGCAGGGGTAGCGGACAGAAAGGACAGAAAACCTGCTCTGCCAATCTGCCCACGACTCCCAGCCAGGAGAACCATCCAAAAAAAGCTGTGGCACATCACAAGGAGGTGAGACATTGGTGGACAAGGAGCTGCTGGGAGCAACAAGTCCCCTTTGCATCTCCTCTGCCCTGGTTTCACTGCTCCTTTGTTGCTCCCAAAGGATGCTCTGCAGCCAGGGTCAGCCTGCCCCTGCCAGGCTGCCTGACCCACACAGCCCCACACAGACAGCACTTGAAAACCAGCCTGAAGCACCTGTGTGATCCTGAGAGCTCTGGCAGGAACACCCTTCACTCACCCCTCACTCATCCCAAAGGCACATGGCAGTGACTGACACTTCATAAGGTCACCACAGGGCTGGGTGCTGTCCCCAGCCTCTCCCCTCTGCACCTGCACTTCCACTTCCTCAAGAACCAAAGCCTGCAGCCAGCTGGGCAGCTGAATCACCCCAGAAACCATGATAATAGCAGAGTGTTAGCTCACAGGGGTTGTGGTGCCAGTGGTCACAGCAAGGGAAGAGCAAAAGCATCTTTGGGAGGGCGTCCAGCCCCTTTCTGCACAGTCTGTGTGGGGAGGAGGAGGAAAGAGAAAATCCAGCCCTCCCTAGGCATAAAAAAAATCCCCCAATCTCTGTCTTTCTGTGGCAAAAACAAAAAAGGGCCACAGTGCAGAGGAGTAATTTTAAGGCCAAGATGAGTTTAAGACAATGCCAAAGCTGCTCTGCCCCAGGCCAGGCCTTACAAAGGGCTGGGACAGGAGCAGCCATGGTGGAGAGGGAGGTGACAGCCCTGTTAGTCCTGATCAGAGTGGTCACTGCTCCAGTCTGAGCTGACAGAGCCAGTGAGCACCAGATGGCTCACCCAGGAAGCATCCAGTCAACAGTGCAAGTACATTCCAGACAGGGCCCTGCCCCAGTTCCCAGCCTGGAGTTCCTGGGAAAAGCCACCCCAAGATCCATCCAGCATCCTCCAGTGCAGAGATCATGTTTGTCCCAGGCAGAGCACGGGGCCAGGAGGGTGCTGTGGTAAGAAGGGGCTGCTCAGAGGGTCTTCCAAGTCCAAGTTTCCCCCCTGCAGCCCAGAAGGACATGGCCAGTATCAGCTGGTGGCCTGCCAGGTGTTACAAGCTCTCTGAGGAGCTGAAGGGGACGAATTTGGCGTGTTTGGTCGGGGACACTGGCACCTGTCCATCGGCCTCCTCGCTCAGCTTGAAGAACATCTCCTGCTCATGCTTCTTCTGGTTCAGCTCATCCTCCAGGGCCTTGAGCAAAGAGAACAACACAAGAGCTGTGTTGGGGATTGTTCTGGAGCTATGGGCACTGTTTCCCTGCAGCCAGGACACCCTGCTCACACCCAGGAGGCCTCACCTTCTTCCGTGGTCTCAGCTTGTCTCGCCACTCCTTCATGTGCTGGTTGTGGTTCTCATCCAGAGACTTCAGCTTCTGGGTCTCGTGCTCAATCAGGAGGTGACACTTCTCATTCTGAAAACACATCAACCAAACACAACACCCATCAGGCAGCTGGAAGTGAACACCCAGTGGTCAGACAGGATTTGTCTTGGGCAGAGACATCCAGAGCTCTGAGCTCCACGTTTAGACATGGTGACAAAAACCTCTCAAGGCAAGAGCAAGGGGACATCAACTCCTGACAGTCCTCTGCAGCCACTTCTGCAGAGACTGAGACCTGCCCAGGCAGCTCTGGGAGACCAAGCCATGAGGGATGAGTACCTGGAGGTGCTGGAGCTCATTGGTGTTGCTCTCACACTGGGCCTGCATGTCCTTCATCTGTGACTCGTGCTTCTGCTGCTGGTGCAGCCGCTCTGCCTTCTGCCTCTTCTCCTCCTGCAGGGCAAACTGGCAGAGAGAAAAGCAGGTGTGGGCAGCATTGTCCTGGTCTCTGGGGCTGCCTGAGACACCAGCCCAGCTTCCATCAGTATACAGGAAAGAAGGAAAAGCCCTGAGGATGCTTCCCAATAGAAGCCATGGTGAACAATACAAGACAGTGCTGAACACCACACGTGATGCCACAAAGCAGAACCCTCTCACCCAGCAACAAACTAAAATACAGAATTAGCCACACTTCCCTAAATCCCCTTCCCCTCCAATCAAGCCAAGTCTCATCTCCTGGTGCCTTCCCAGGCCCTGACTTGTTTGATCTTCTCCCTGTGCTCGGAGGTGCTGCCGCTGGAGTGGATGTGGAGGCTCTTCTTGTACATGGCCATGCGTGATGCCACAAAGAAGACCCCTCTCACCCAGCAGCAAGCTAAAATCCAGAAACAGCCACAATTCCCCAAATTCCCTTCTCCTCCCTAGCCAAGCCTCATCTCCTGGTGCCTTTCTAGGCCCTCCTGACCTGTTTGATCTTCTCCCTCTGCTCAGAGGCGCTGCCGCTGGAGTGGATGTGGAGAGTCTTCTTGTATGTGGCCATGCATGATGCCACAAACCAGAACCCTCTTACCCAGCAGAAAGCTAAAATACAGAAATAGCCACACTTCCCCAAATTCCCTTCTCCTCCCTAGCCAAGCCAAGCCTCATCTCCTGGTGCCTTTCCAGGCCCTGACTTGTTTGATCTTCTCCCTCTGCTCAGAGGCTCTTCTTGTACATGGCCATGCGTGATGCCACAAACCAGAACCCTCTCACCCAGCAGCAAGCTAAAATCCAGAAACAGCCACACTTCTCCAAATCCCCTTCCCCCTCCAACCAAGCTAAGCAAAGCTTTAACTCCTGGTGCCTTTCCAGGCCCTGACCTGTTTGATCTTCTCCCTCTGCTCAGAGTCTCTTCTTGTTCGTGGTCATGCATGATGCCACAAAGCAGAGCCCTCTCACCCAGCAAAAAACTAAACTCTGGAAATGTTGCCCTGATGCAAAAGCCTTTTTGTTGTTTATACTCTTGAACTGGAGTTTCTCACGCAGCTTCACAAAAACAATATGTATTTTAGCATTTATCTATTGTTTACATTCTTATCCTCTGGGAGGAGAAATGTGATGGACAGTGATGTTCACCATCCAGGTCAAGAGGTGGCAACCTGTGTAGCCAATCTCTGGCCTTTTGTAAAAATGTATATATGGAGTCAGATTTTTAGAATAAAGTAGTAGAAGCTTCCCCTTGAGCTGCTGCGTCTGCCTCGTTCCTCGGGTGCCCTGAGACTGCCACACTGGAAACAGCCACACTTCCCCAAACCCCCTTCCCCTCCAACCAAACCGAGCCAAGCCTCATCTCCTGGTGCCTTCCCAGGCCCTGACCTGTTTGATCTTCTCCCTCTGCTCGGAGGCGCTGCCGCTGGAGTGGATGTGGAGGCTCTTCTTGTACATGGCCATGCGTGTCTTGCCCTCGCTGCGCTGGATTTTGGGCAGCCGGGCCCTCTCCTGCTGCTGCCTGACCTTCAGCTGCTCCAGCATGCGCTGGTTGTAGCGCTGCATCTGCTCCCTTTCCTGCAGACACACCAGGGCTCAGAGGGGCAGGGACAGCCCTCCCTCCCCACAGCCCTGAAAACAGACAGCCAGAGGGGAAGTTTGGGAGTAGCGTGGAAGTGGTTGGTTGTGGGAAGTATTGAAGGTAGGAAGGTTTCCAGGAAGCTGTGGAAGCAGGCCCCAGAGACAGACAGAGCTGAAGAATTTGGGATTAGCTGTAACTGCGAAGCTTAAAAATAGGAAAAGTTGTAATAGTACAGCAAGCAAGGACATAAAACGATAGCCTGAGGCTTAGGTTTGGCTGGCATAGATCTTAAGGCTGCAGAAAAATATACTCAGCAAGATAGTAAAAAGTTTTAAGATTAATAATGGAATATTGTTTATTGTTAATAGAAAGCATCCAAGCAAGCATTGTTTGAAGCAGGTGTGTGTGTGCTGTCAGTGATTGGTAGAACAATTGTCTGTGAGCTTTAGCAATGTGCTATGGGCTGGAATACTTTTAAAATGCTCTGGAACAAAGAAATCTTTGGCTGGTGCTGGCAGATGTGACCTGTAACCATCTTTTAATTGTGTAAAACCCTGTTATGAGACTGGTGCTGCAATAAAAGTTTGAGGAACACCTAACAGTAGTCCCATCCTGTTCAGTGGCAGATTTCTAGAAAAGCCTCCTGAAATTCCCAACTCCTTGCACACTCAATGCACAGAGCACACATCCCAAGCAAAGAAGGCTTTATTGCCTTCTTGATGCCAGCTTTATTCTGGTCCTTTTTCACTAACAATGACCAAGCCCTTTAACTCCCAACCTACCCTTAGAATTACAGAATTCATAGAATTACATAATATTCTGAGAATATTAGAAGGAACCCACAAGGATCATCGAGCCCAACTCTTGAGTGAATGGCCCATACAGGGATTGAACACACAACCTTGGTGATTTCCCCCCTTTCAGCCTGGAAGGGAAACACCCAGGGACACTTTGCTGACCCACAGCAGCGTGGGGAGGTGCAAAGCCTTCACCTTCTCATGCTTCCTGAGCAGCTCGTGCCTCTGGAGGAAATACTGGTCCTTCAGCTGCTGTTTGACCAGCTGGTGCTTCTCCTGCTGCTGACGCTCCTCCAGATCCCAGATGCAAGCTTCCCTGTCTGTGGGGAGCAGAAGGAGCAGGAGATCACCCACCTTGGCCTCCCATCCTGGTCACACAAAGTGTCCCAAGCTCAAGAGACCCCTGGGCACACAAACAGTGGAGCAGATGTTGGGGGTGATCATTCACCTCCTGTTTTCCAAAAGAAATTGATGGCAAACCATATTGGAGCCTTATTTCTTGCAATTATGAAGCCTAATTGATTCATATTTGTAAAGCACTTTGAAGATTAAAGCACTAAGTATTATTATTGTTAAACATTTAGACAGGACCTGGCAAGGCTGTTTTTTTCCACATCCCATCCTGCCAGCTTGCAACTCTGTCACAGCATCTGCTGCGTGGGAAGAGCCAGGGCTGGATAAACCCATGGTTACAGCACTCCCTCCCCTCCTCTCCCAGCCTTTGCCACCCACCTCTCATCAGCTGCTGCTTCTTGTTGAGGCACTCACGCTCCTTGTCACAGATCTCTCTTTTGTTCTGGGCAGTGATGTTCTTCATGGCCTGCTCCAGGTCCTCCTTCTGCTTGGCCAAAAACTCCTGTTCCTGTTAAAAAAACCAGCAGTGCCCACCATGAGCCCTCCTTCTGCTGCAGCTTGAAAAGCAGCTGCTGGTGTTTCAGAACCTGCCAGTCACTCCAGCAGGAAGGAAGCTTTATTCTACTGCACATTTCCCAATCTTCCCTGAGTCTCACCATCGTTTGTTTTTTCTGGGTGAAGTCGTCCATCTTGGCCTTCAGGGTCCCTTTGCGTTGCTGCCGTGGCAGTTTCTCAACCTCATTCTTGACCTGTGGGCGGGGGGGAAATTAAATTTCCCTGCAGGTCACTTTGGGCCAGGAACAACCCCAGGTCGAGTCACTGAACAGCTCAGGAATGACCAAAGGATCTTAGGAACCACCCAAAAGGCCCTCAGGAATTACCCAAAAGGCCCTCAGGAATCATGCAAAAACACCTCAGGAATTACCAAAAATACTTCAGGAATCACCCAAAATGTCCTCAGGAATTACAAAAAACACCCAAAACCACCTCAGGAATCACCAAAAAGGCCCTCAGGAATAACCAAAAAGGCCCTCAGGAATCACCCAAAAACACCTCAAGAATCACCCAAAAACATCTCAAGAATCACCCAAAAGACCCTCAGGAATCACCAAATAGGACCTCAGGAATCACCCGAAACATCGTCAGGAATTACAAAAAATACTTCAGGAAACACCCAAAAAGCCCTCAGGAATCACTCAGAAAGGCCCTCAGGAATCACCCAGAAAGGCCCTCAGGAAACATTCAAAAGGATCTCAAGAATCACCCAAAAGCAACCTCAGGAATCACCCAAAAACACTACAGGAACCACCCAAAAGCACCTTAGCAATCACACTCAAACCACTTCAGGAATCATCCAAAACCACCTCAGGAATCATCCAAAACCACCTCAGGAATCACCGTAAAAGGCCCTCAGGAATCACCCAAAAAGACCCTTAGGAATCACCCAAAAACCACCTCAGGAATCACCCAAAAACCACCTCAGGAATCAC
>JANPWX010025152.1:0-16233 GCA_024734555.1 Trochalopteron elliotii | reverse complement strand
GGCCCCATGCTGCCTTTTATACAGTTTTTACAAACCTCAAGGGCAACTTCTAATTGGTTAATAGCTTTCTTGTTAATTGTTCTGTTGGTTAGTAAAAGGTATTTTACTTGTCCATCAAATCTGTCTGTTCTCGGATTGTTTGCATATTTTCTTTACTGGTTGTTGTGGGACAAATCCCTTGTTATTACAGGTGCACTTATTTTTCACCCTCAGAATGGATTGTTGTGTTAAAGGAACTTCTCGTTATCAAAAGAGCTTCATATGGGAATTTGCAAATTTGCTTGTAAGCTGCACTTAGAAAGAAATGACAGTCCAGCTTTTTACCCTATTTCTACACATGATGGGCAGAAATGGTCACATCCACAAGCAAAGCATTTAACCCAGCAGCCCAAATGCCCAAATACCAAATTGTGCCAGCTGAGTTAGTGCTCAGTGGTCCTCCAATCCCAAGCTGGCCTGGCCTCTATGCCCAGTATCCATTCTTATTCACAGCTGGGTGGCAAAAAGGGCAGTTTTCCCAAATTCTGACCCATCTGTGATGATACTGCATTCCTCTCCTCATCCAGCTCACCAGTAAATGAGCTCTGCTAATGAGCTTTTACATAAATCTGATATTGGAGCTGAGCCATAGGGACACAAAGTGTTTAGGACAAATTATCCTCTCAGGGAGTCCCCAAGAGCAGCACGAGGGAGCCCGGAATTGAGCATCAAATGAAACAATTTGTATTTTAATTATTTTAAGGGCCTTTTCATTTCAGTGATAAAAACAGCAGCTCCTCTTTCTGAGAATAAGTCAGGGAGGTTTGAAAGCTGTAAGATCTGCAAAGGAGTCATCAAGAGGGGAGGATACACCCATGAATATTAAATAATGCTCCAGGAGTTTACAACTCCCTTGGCCTTTCTGTTAATGAAGTCTGAGGAGATTCGAGAACAAAAGGGAGAGGAACATCTCGAGAAGATTTCTGAGCTAATTTCCACTGAGACAGGCATCTGCAGCCCTGGGGACACATTCAGTCATCCCCAGAGGACAGAGCCAGACACAGCAAAGCTCCCCTTGTCACAGCCTTGCTGCATTTGAGCTCCTTCCCCTGTCCAGGTGGGACCAAGACAGACAACAAGACGACTTTAGATGGCCCCTGGATTAGCTCACAGAGAGGAAAACCCTGCCCTCCCTCCACCCTAGTGCCCCACTTGCCTGAGGAACCTCATTTCTTCATCCTTCTTCTCATCCTCACTGATGATCTTGGAGGTGGTGACGCTCACCTCCACGCCGTCCACCACGAATTTGCGGGTGCGCTTCAGGGTCTTCTTGTTCATCTGGGAATCCTGGGGTGGGCAGGGAGGAGAGGACAGGAGGGCCTGTCAAGCAGCTCACCAGGACTGCACTGGAGCCCTCAAAGGAGCTTTAATGCTGTTGTTCATGAAGAACAGCACAAGGAATCCACATGGAGCACAAACCATCAGTGAGTTTGGAGATCCAGCCTGGCTGCCAAACCACGGGGTTTCCACCCTGAAGAAAGCTGACCCACCTCCCAAAGCCCCTCCCTCACCGTGATCTAGCATGGCTTTACTCCCTGAAAAACCCAAAACACTCCTTTCCCCTTCTAAAGGGAAAGAAGTTCCCTTCTTCAACTCAGAGAGCAAACCTATGTGTGGCATTTCCCAGGTGTCCTGGGAAAGGTCGTGAGGAGGGGGAAATTCCTGTGCAAGAGCATCAAATTTTCAATCATTAGGGATTGCAGGCTTCTCTGGGGGAATGTTGGCTCTCCAGCTCCCAGCAGGAGGTGGGGAAAGTTTTGCCAAGAAAGGTTTTTGGGCACATTTCTGTGCTGGGAAATTCTCACTCACGCAGGCAATGTGAGAAAGATCTTGTGCAACACATCCCTCTGCCCCCTCAAATCACAACATTTTTTCTCCTGGAGCTCAGCAAATACCATCCCAGTTATTTTGCCTCTTCCTCTAAGCCCTGTTGATCTGGTCAGCTCCAGGTCAAGCATTCCCAGCCTCCAGGGAGCTTTAGCAAAAGCCAAAAAGCCTGGGAGGTCTTTGTGCAGTCACTACTGACACAAACCAGGGCAGGTTGGGAAAATTGAGAGCCACAAGCCCAGATGAACTTTTTTTCCTGGGATCAGGTGTCCTAGGGAACAGCAGCAGAGTGACAAACTATGGATAAAATTTAGGAAGTCTCATTTGGGGTTTCACACTTGAGCAAGGACAAGCCAGGCTCATGGTATGGTTACTTCACACAGAATAGAGATAAGACATCAGATTTCCCCCAGATTTCAGTGGCCTGGCACAGAAGATGACACAGGAACCTTCACAGCAGCTCCACCAAGAGCTTCTCCTTCACCTGAGGACGTGCCACATCCCCCTGGCACAGCTCAACCCAGCTGTAAATGCTGTGCTGGCCTGAGCCCAGCTGGGACGGGCAGCATGGAAAACCACCCCTGCAAAGCTTTCCCTAGGGAAGGGCTCCTCCCTCCTCCAAGTTCTCCAGCACCCTCTGGGCACCACTCTCACCTTGAGGGAGATGGAGCCACTCTCCCTGTTGAGGGCCAGGTCAGCAGACAAGGAGATGGTGAGGTCCATACTCTCGGAGGCCGAGGTGCTGCCGGAATCCGAGTCCCCTTTGGAGCGGCTGCTGGGGAAGGGCCCCAGGGGCTCCACCAGGCTGCCATTGGCCAGCTTCTCCTCGCTGAAATTCTCCAGGAGAACACTCTCTGGTCGCTCCACCATGCTCTTCCTCTCCACCATGCTCTTCCTCTCTCCCATGCTCTTCCTCTCCTCAAGGCTCTTCATCTCCTCAAGGCTCGTCCTCTCCCTGATGCTCTTCCTCTCCCCAGTGCTCTTCCTCTCCTCAGGGCTCTTCATCTCCCCAGTGCTCTTCTTCTCCTCAAGGCTCTTCCTCTCCTCAAGGCTCTTCCTCTCCTCCCTGCCCAGCCTGGGCTCCTTGTTCCCCTCCATTGAGTTACCCAAATGTCCTGGCTGCAGGATGATGTCCGGCTTGTCCTGGGTGGCTGAGCTGGGTTTTGTGGAGTGTTTGCTCTCCAGTTGGTCACTGTCACTGCTCACCCCTTTATCCAACACTTTGAGGCTCTGTCCCTCTGCATTGTCCTTGCCAGTCCCCACAGAGCCATTCACAGCTTTGGGCAAGGAGGAGTCTGGAGGTTTCTCCCCATCAAAACTCAGCTGGCTCGCCTCCGAGGGGTCCCTCTTGTGCTTCCCAGGGGGCTGCAAAGACAAGGGAGGGCAGGTGTTGGGTTTGGCACCACCACTCAGCACAGCTGCAAGGGCTGCAAGGCCCCTCTTCAGAGCAAAGTCACCTTGAGCTAAAGATTTATTGGGAGGAAATTTCCTTTTTGGGACATTTTATGACATTTCTGCCCTGGGATGCCCCTGGCCATTTCATCTGCCCTGGGATGCTTCCATCCTTCCCCAGGTTTGTGGCCCCAAGAACTAAGGATCCTGGTGGAGGGAAGAGGAATGATGGAAAAGCCCCAGGACATGCACATCCTCAAGAGGCAGATGAGGAATTCACACACCAAACTCCTTTTCCCATGGCTAACTCCACTATGGATGAACCACTCCCCTTTGTGATGGAGGAGGGAGGTTGAGACATGTCCCCAGGCAGCTCTGAGATGTCCCTTCCAAGAGCCAAGCTCAGGGGCAGATCTGCCCAGCTCCCTCCTGGGGCTGGTGGTCCCACCAAGCTTCCACTCCAGCTTCTCCAGCCTACATCAGGGCTTATTTCCCCCCCCTTTTTTTTTTTTTGTGTGTGTGTGGGTTTTTTTTGTTTGTTTGTTTGTTTGGTTTTTTGGTTTTTGTTTGTTTTTGTTTTTGTTTTTGTGAGGTTTTTTTTGGTTGTTTGGTTTTTGGTTTTTTGGTTTTTTTTCTTTTCCTTTTGTTTCTTAACCACTTTTCATGAGCCCCTCCTGTCAGTGGGCACTGGACCACCCCCTCAGCAGAATTGCTCCTCCATGCCCTTGGCACCCACCAAAATCCAGCCCCTCCCTGGCCAAGCCACCACTTCCCCTCCACCTGATGTGGCCCAGAAGAGTTTCTGGAGGCTGGAAAAGCTTCCAGGCTCTTTTCCCCCAGCACAGGCACAGTGGTGATGCTGCTCACCGAGGCAGACTCTGAGGAATCATCCTCCTCTGCTTCATCCCGGCTCTCCTCGATCTCCTCCATCACCTCAGCCTTGGCCTCGGCCACCAGCTCCCTCAGGGCCCTGTTGCTGGTGACCTTGCTGACAAAGGGATGCTGGAAAAAGAGCACAAATGAGGACCTGAGGTGGCCAAAAAATCCACAACCTTGTTGTGAGGGGTTTGGGCTTCTTTTCTTCTCTTGCCAAGGTCAGGATGAATAACACAGGGAAAGGAAGATGTTGAGTTTGGACTTGGGATGTTGATTATCTCTTATCTACTCACAGTATTTACAGACTCACGAGCTCTTAGAAAACCAAAGTAAAATGGAGTGTTTCTAACCCTTTCCAAGGTTATTTAAGTGATAAGTACCCAACACCAAGGTGACACCTACATTATTTTTGGTTTTGATCCAATAATGACCAATGCTGACCTTTTTCACCCAATTACAGAAAACCATCCAAACCCATGAAGAAGAAGGAAGAGGAAAGTGAAGAAGAAGGACAAAGACAACACCCCAAATCCTCCATCTTGACTCATATGTATTACTATACACTAAACCCCCAAATTCTAAATTTCTAGGACTCCAAGGAGTGAGGACTCCAGCACCTTGTGAGCTCAAGGATGACTTCTGGCTGGCTTTCAAAAGTCTGAGTGTGTGGTTCTTTCCAGTGTCACTGGGATTTAACCCTAAATTCTAAATTTCTGGGACTCCAACACCTTGTGAGCTCAAGGACCACTTTTGGCTTTCAAAGACCTGAGGGTGTGGTTCTTTCCAGTGTCACTGGGATTTACTCCCAGAGGAATTCATGGGAGAGAAGCAGGGCTGAGGTTCAGGGCACACTCTGCCCCAAAGGTGGCCAAAAACCACACCTTGTGAGTTCAAGGACGACTTTTGGCTTTCAAAGACCTGAGGGTGTGGTTTTTTCCAGTGTCACTGGGATTTACCCCCAGAGGAACTCACGGGAGAGAAGCAGGGCTGAGGTTCAGGGCACACTCTGCACACAGATGCTCCCCCAAAGCTGCTTTATGGCAGCTCCACCTCCCAGAAAAAGCAGCAGCAGCGTTTAAACAAGGGGATATCTGCCCACAGAATGTCACCAGGAGCAGGACAGGAGCAGTCTGGGAGCAAACAGAGCCTGGGGGAAGGATTAATTGGAATGGGGCTGGAATCACTCCGTGCTCACAGCGGGGTGTTGGTGCTGAGCTGCAGCAAAAGGCCTGGCAGTCCCTGGGCTCTGTGTACCAGCACACAGTCAGGGAGCTGCAGCCAGCAGGGAACAGCAGCCTCCAGGTTTTTGCTATGATTTTGGGAAGGGACAGGAGGAAAGGAATTGAATTTCAATCAGGGCTGAGCAGGTACAGCCCAAGCTGGCTGCCACATGGGTGATCTCAGGCAGCAGGAGCTGCTCCTGTTCCAGATGGTGTCCACAGGGGCTCTGCAGGTTGCTCCAAAGGGAAAAACATTGCTGATCCTTTTTTGGAGCATTTCAGTGGCTGAAAAGTGCTATGAACTTTCTAAGCAAGACAGAAATAATCTGGAACCAGCCTAGGGTCACTAGTCTGGTCCCTACCTCCAGCAGCTGGGCAGCACTGGGCCGGGTCTCGGGGTTCTTGTCCAATGCCTTCTTCAGGAAATCTCTGAACTCCAGGGACCTGAAAACACAGCTGGTGGTGAGAAATTCAGCAGAGGAAAGGCCTCAAATAGCAGAGGGATCAGCTTGATCCCTCAGCAGGTTCTGTCCCAGCTTACAACTGGCCACAATCAGCATTTTGCTCCCATGGGGAAGCCTGTGCTCAGTAATTCTGATTATTTATATGAGAAGCAGCAACAGGGCCAGGTCAAGGACCAGGTTTTGGCTTTGCCTGTGCTGGCAGCAGATGGTGGGGGCTGAGCCCCAGTCCCTGTGCCCCAGGGCTGAGACAGAGGCAGGGCAGGACACAGGACATGACACGGGCTGCCTGGGGACAAGGAGCTGTCCCCAGAGCCCCAGAGGGAAAGGAGTGGCTGTGAAGGACCAGGAGCCCCATAGGAGGGCACCCTCAGCCTGCAAAGTGCAGCTCTGAGCTCCAGAGCGTGGCCCTGATGTCACTTCTGGCTTCTGAGCAGCTCCAGGGGCAGCGTTCCCACCCTGCCTGTGACAATGACTGTGACTGCTGTGACACCAGTGCTCTGCCAGTAATGTGCTGCTGGCTGACCTGCAGCAGCTTTTGTGATTTGCAGATGAGTAAATTAACAAAATAAACAAACAAATTAAATAATTAATTAAAATTAACTGGCTAGTTTTTCTTTTACATGCAGAAATGGCTTTCCAGACTTCAGGGAAAGCAATCCTGGAGCTCTTGGCCATCTCCAGCTTTAGAGAAAAACCTGCCTTTCACACACACAGGTTGTTTTGAGAACAGCCAAGGGGTGAGCCCTGGTTTTGGGGGGGTCTGTGGGTGAGGAGCAGCTCTTCCTGTGCTGCCTGGACACTGTGAACATCCTGCCCTCAGCCAGCAGTGCCTTCCTGGACCCTGTGAGCACAGTGTGAGCATCCTGCCCTCAAAACAGCAGTGCCTTCCCACCCCCTTGCACACAGCTGGGCCCGGAATACAGCTAAAACCCCGCTCAAATTAAAGAAAACTGCTCGAAATGACTGGTTTTTTCCTCTGTGTGTGAGCTGGGAGGTGCTCCCTGTGCTGCCCCCTCACCATTTGGAAGGGCAGCTGAGCGAGGGCGGGTCGGACTTGGCGATCTTCAGCAGGACCCTCATGGGGTTGAGCTCGTGGTGGGGTGGCTCAATCTGGGCCATCTCGATCAGGGTGATGCCCAGGGACCAGATGTCGGCCTTGTAGTCGTAGGGAGTGTCCTTCATGGTCTCACACATCACCACCTCCGGGGCCATCCTGCCGAGGGGCAGAGCGGGGCCGGGCTGAACCAAACGCTTCAAATAATCCAAATGAAGCGGCCCCAAACGCTTCAAATATAACCCACAGAGCTGCAGGAAATGCAGCTTTGACCCCGCCTTCTCCCCAGCTCCGGGTTTCAGAGGCAGCAGCAGCATCTTTTCCACGGGGTGAAACCCTCCTCCCTGCTGGGCAGAGCAAACCCCCAGGCCGTTGACATCTGGATGTTGTTCCAGAGCATCAATTAATCCCCGCAGCTCCACTCCTTCAGCGAGTGGGGTGATTTAGAGGTTGTGTTCCTCATTCCCATGTGCTTGGAGTGGCTTCAAAGCCCATCCCAGCCCCGGGGTGTGGGGGGAGCAGGGAGAGCACACTGGTGTGTCCCTCATTCCCAGCCTGGAGCACTGTGACCCCTGTGCACAGAGCTCCCACACCTCTGAGCTCTGCTCAGGCAAGGAAAACCCTTCAAAGTGCAAAAAAACGGCCAAGAATCCTCATTAAAACCCTCCCACCATGGTCCAACACACCCCAAAGCCAGCTTCAGAGCAAACCTGATTTTCAGGAGCGAGTTTTCAGGACTTCCCAGCAAGCAGGGACTCACCAGTACGGGGTCCCAATGAAGGAATCTCGCTTCTGCAAGGTTTTCATGTTCTTGGCAGACACTCCAAAGTCAGCTGCAAAGAGCAGTAACATTAGAGGCTGGAGGAAAAGTGAAAAAAGCCCTTTCTGAGTGAGCACACTTGGCTGAGACACAGATGGGAAAGCAAACAACAGACACTGAAGGCAGGAACGTGGTTCCACGGGCTGTGTCCTCTGAGCTGAGCATCAGGAATTAAACTTGGTTTAGGGTACGTGACCCCCAGGATTTTCCTCTCCCATGTTCTCTAAAACAAGCACAACAACCCCCTCCTGCCAAACCTTACACGTCTAGGAGGAAATGGAGTTCTTTGCTGCAAACAAAAGCAGCTCCACGGCAGATTTCAGGACTTATTTCCTAGCAAAAAGCCTGATTTTACAGCAGAAAAAACCAAAGTGGTCCATAGCAGATTTCAGGACTTACTCCCTAGCAAAAAACCTGATTTTAGAGCAGAAAAACCAAAGTCCTGTTACATTCCTTCATACCAGATTTCAGGACTTATTTCCTAGCACAAAGCCTGATTTTACAGCAGAAAAACCAAATTGCTGTTCTGTTCTTTCTCTCCCCTCCAGTCACTGCAAGGTGCCTCTCCCTGACTTTGTCCCTCCTGAGCTGAAGCCAACCCAGATTAAACTGGCCAGAGCTGCAGAGGGTCCTGAGCCCACTCCAGGTGGGTTTGCTCTCCAGGACAGCCCTGGGGGCAACCTGGAGGAGCTGTCACCCATCTGCAGCCTGAGCTCAGTGTGTCCCTGCCTGGGGCTCACCCTCTGACCAGCTCCTGCAGATCAATCCACCCTCTCCTCCCCCAGCAGGTCCTTCTGGTGCCAAATTTGACTCCAAAGCAGAGCGAGCTGGCAAAGGAACCCTTTGGCAAACCCTCCCCCCTGTCACCACCAAACCTGCTGTGCAGATAAGAGGAATTCTTCCAGCTCCCAGCCCTGCCAACTGGCACCCTGCACAGGATGCTCAGCAGGCCAAGAAGCACAGAAATCGGGTTCAGAGAGGGATTAAAACAAACTGAGGGAAGAAAAAATCCCTCGGGGGGCTGAGCGTGGCTGTGGGCTGGGCACAGCACTCAGCTCCATTTGCCTTTCCTTGGAACAAAACCTTCTCATCCTGCTGCTCCTCTGGGGCAGCAGAGAAACATCCCTCAATGCCAACACACCCAGGGCCACCCAAACCCTCCAACCCAGCTGTCCTTGGTGCCAGGGGCTCACCAAGCTTGATGTCCCCATCCTGGGTGAGGAGCACGTTCCCAGCCTTCAGGTCCCTGTGGATGATCCTTTTGCTGTGCAGGTAGAGGAGAGCCTCCAACATCTGGCGGCAGATCACCTGGATCTGAGGCTCAGTCAGGCCCCTGTCCAGCTCTGCAGGGAGGTTAAACAGCACAGGGGTAAAGTGAGCAGCTCACCTGAGCAGCAGCAAGGCCCAGGTGAGCCAGCAGAGCGTGGCAAAGCCACTGTCCCCGTGTCAGAGCAGCAGGAGATGTTGGGAATCAGCTTGTTAAGGTGATTTATTCCCTAAACCAGCACTTGCAGCAGAATTTCCACCTCTTGGAGCTGCTGGCTCAGAGACCTCCCTCCTGGGGATGAGGCCCTGGAACTGTGGGTGAGTGAGACGAGGAGGGAGGGGGAGAGAGAAATGCTTGGGATGGGGTCTGAACTGCAAATTCCCTGAAAATCTGGGGTGACAGACAAGCTGAGTGTCACTGCTACGGGGGGAGGGAGGGGGAGCCAGAAATGCTTGGGATGGGGTCTGAACTGCAAATTCCCTGAAAATTTGGGGTGACAGACAAGCTGGGTGTCACTGCTGTGGGAGGAGGGAGCTGAACTGGGCATGAATCCAGGCATGAACCTCATTCCCCAGGGAATAAAGGAACCAGGGAATTCTCCCTGCTGGGGGGATGCAGTGGAGCCCCCTAAACACCACAAGGGACACACCAAGGAGCAGGATTTAAATCCTTCCTTCCCAAAGGATCAGGATTTCAGTGCTCAGCAGGGTTATCCCTGCCCACTGAGCTGGAGTTTTGGGTAGGGATGGGGGACTTTGGCACCAGCCCCAGAGTTCCAGGAGTGCTTGGACACTCTCAGGCACATGATGGGATTCTCGAGGCTGTTCTCTGCAGGGTCAGGAGCTGGGTTTTGTGTGTCCCTTCCAGCTCAGGATGTTTTGTGGCTCTGTGGCTCGCAGGGACAGGTTGGCAGTGGTGTCACCTCCCTGCTGAGCTCTGCTGGGCCACCTCCACCCCCCCAAAAGTGACAGCTCTGCAGAGCATCACCCCTCCAGATGGTCAGCATCTCCTGAGCTGCCCTCCCTCCCTCCCTCCCTCCCTCTCCAGGCCTCTGCAGAGCAGATCCCTCCTGGGACAGATGTTTGTGCAGAGCAAAGCTCTTAACCACAACCTCAGGCACTTTGTCCCTCCTTTCCTCACCAATATCTCCCCTGCTCTGGGAAAAGCTGATGATTTTCACCCTCCCTGGAGCATCTGGCGAAAGGCAGCTCCAGTTTTTGGGCCACAGGTTTTGTACATGAGATTTTGAAGGGCAAACCCCAGCTGCTGGTGGGGATGGGGAGGTGGGACAGGCAGCATTGAGCATTTCTGGAATTCTGGGGTTTACTAATTCTGAATTTACAAATTCTGGGAGCATTCCTGAGCTCCAGCTCCTGTTCATCCTCACTCAGGGCTCACAGAGCTGCAGCCAGGCCACTCTCTCATGGTTTCCTGTGCTGCCAGGTCCTCCAGAGAGGAGCCACAAATGCTCAGGAGCATTTTTACATCCCAAGAGATGAGTAAAACCACTCCTTGTTGAGATTTTCCACGGGGAAGGCATCATTCCCTCCAGCACTTCAGAAAAGGTATTTTTCCATGCTGTGATTTGGAGCTGCTTTAAAGAAGTTCCCTAAAGGAGGAATGAGCTTTAAGGGCTGAGTTAAAGGTGATAAATTTGATTTCTGGGAATAAAAAGAAAGCAAGGGGATCCTTGCTCTTTGCAGAGATCAGGGCTGACAGGGAGTGACCCCCAGGGAGGTGTGGCTCTGTCCCAGGGCTGTGGCAAGGGGATGTCAGAGCTGTGCAGAGGGAATGTCACCCCCCAAAGGGTGACACCAGAGGGGCTGTGGCACCAGCCAGGGCTCTTTTGGGCTCCAGCCACCCATCCCTGCTCCCAGCAGCTCTCTCTGTTGGGAGGGAGGAGTTAAAAAAGGGGGAAATTGCTGGGATTGCTGCAAACTGCAGTTTATCAGAGCTCTGCTGCCTCACCAAGTGACTGAGACCACACGGAGGAGTCAGCAAAAAGGATCTGGGGAAATTCATCCTGACAGGCACCCAGCTTCAACATCCCAGCCCTGCTGGGAGCTGTGGGAACAGGGGATCCCAAGCAGGCAGTGCCCCCCAGCAGATAAATATTGAAATTCAGCTTTCCCCTGCAGCCAGACTCTCCCTTCTCCCCACGCCTTGTGATCTGCTGATCCCAGCAGCATTTAAATCACAAAAGGACATTGAAGTAGCTCAAAAAACTCGCCCAGGGCTGCCACACCTTCTGCTCAGGGTATGAAAATAGGCAGATTCCTGGGAGGGAAAGGGCAGCGGTGGCACCCACGGCTGCCATCTGTCCGAGGGATGCTCCCGGGGTGGTGACAGGAGTTTGGAAATGCCCCGTGGGCACCAGGGCAGGGCTGCACTCACCCAGCATCGTGGCATCCACGGCCCCGCCGGGGCAGAACTCGATCATGATCTGGGGGGGGGGAACAAAGAGAGGATTCAAGCCGGGCTGTGTCTCACCGGGGAAAGGGAGAGGAGAGAGAAAAGCTGGGTTTGATTCTGGGCTGGGAGAGCTCCCCACGACTCATCCCTTGGGCACTGCGAGCATCTCCCAGCCCCGGGGTCAGCTCCCACGCCGTGCCCACCTCCCAGGGACCCTCCCGGGGCTGTGCCACCCTCAGCAGCCCCGTACCTGACTCCCACCCCAGCAGCAGCCTCAGGATTTGGGGCTGCCCCCGTTTCCATCCCTCTGCCTCCTCCGGGAGCAGCGCTGCCAGCAGGACGGGATCACTGTCATAGCTGCGAGCTGACGTGGCCGCACACACACCAGGCAGGATTTTCCCGGCCAAACGAGGGATGGGGAGGGCTCTCGTGTCTTCAGGGTAGGGTTGTTTTTAACAGTTTTTTTTTTTATTTCCCCGCATTGCTCAGTAGTTCGTTGCTCTCTTATTTGGAGCAGTTCGAGGGGGAGATGGGTCAGTAAAAAGAGTGAGCACGTTCCCCAGATTTTTTTTGGTTTTTTCAGGGGTGAGCACGTTCCCCAGTTTTTTTTTGGTTTTTTCAGGGGTGTGCAGAGCCCTGCCAGCCCCACAGATGTGCTTTTCCATCCCTCCCAGGCGTCCCCAGCACCTGGGGGATGCAGAAACTCTCCCCTCACTCTGCACAGAGCCAGCCAGAGCCGCCCCGTGCCGGCCTCAATTCCCTCCGGGGCTGCTCCGATAAACTGATTACAATTTCCAGCAGCCGGCGATTCTAAGGGACAAGAGGTGCTTCACCTCCCCAGCAAGCTCTTCTCCTTGCCGAGGTGACCAGGGCAGCATTCCCGAGTGGTGAAATGCCAGAGGTGACTCCGGGGACAGAGCCTGAGCAGTGTTTACCAGCTCAGCCCTCTAAACCCATCAAAAAGGGGTCACGTTCCTCAAAGCAGCTCCAAGCACTGGCCCAGCAGCTGAGGGGAGAAGGTTCAAGCTCCCTGTTCCCCGTGGTTTGATCCTGCAGCTCCAGGAGAGCCACATCCCACCCTTCAGATCCTCTGCCTGGGTGAGGGAAATGCAGTTATCACCTGGAGGGAGAAAACTGCTTTGCTCTGGAGCAGGAGATGGGGTGCAGCAAAGCTGGAATTGCTCTGTGGGGATCAGCCCAGGTCAGAGAGGGGACAAACAGGTGACAAACCCGGGCAGGTGTGACAGAGGCACCATTGGGGGAGAATAATCCCAAATGCTGGGGCAGCATTTGAAACAGGGGGGTGGAGAGAAGGAATTGGGAGCACAACTGAACCATTCCCAAACCAGGAGAACCTGGCACAGCTCCAGGTGGGAGTCTGGCAGGAGGGACGGGGCCAGCAGTGCATCAGTGGGTCATAGCAACACTTTTTGGTTGTTTAATACCTTGAACCAGAGCATCAGCAGCTTCCTGAGCAAATGGAAAGGCAGGAATTGTCTCCTGCCATGGTCCCACCCAGGCAGGGAACTGTTTTGTCACCCCAAACAACTCCAGGAGTGTCATTTCAACCCTGTGGTGTTCCTCATCACATCCATCAGAGCAAACTAAAACCAGCAGTGGCCACCAGCCCTTCCTGGGCTCCTCAGGGCAAACCTCACAAAATTCCAGTCGGGTTTGCAGCCTGGCAAGGAGAAAATGAGGAGGAGCAGTCCCTCTGGGGGAGCGTGATGATCCCTGTGTGTTCATCCAGGGAACACGAGGAAACACAGAAAACTTCCAAATATGCATTTCCAACAGGGGCAGAGATAGGATAGTTAGATAGCCAAAGGATAATTCTGGGCATGGCCAGATGGCCCGAGCAGCTAAAAAAACAACGAGCTCGTTTCACCCCCCCAAAAAATCCTACTTAAACAAACACAGCTGGCAATGTCCCAGCTCATCCTCCCAGCACAGTTCCTTCCAGGAGCAGGGCCAGCCTGGGGAGGGTTTTGCCATGGGGGCAGGAGGAAAGCAGGGCTGGTGACATCAGCATCAGAGTGTGTGAGCTGGGAGCACCCACAGCTCCTCCTGCTGCTGCTCGGGGCCCTGTGGGGTCTGCAGGGAGTGGGGCTGCAGCAAACATCCTGTTTGTAATGATTTCCTCTGCACAAGAAACCCAGGGACTTCCTCACCCGAGGCAGCTGAGGGGACACAGGGTTCCTGTGCCACATCAAAGCTCCTGCAAATCCATCCTCGATGTTTTTGGTCTCCAGTCCATTACAACCAGCCCCAAATTCACCATTTCTGAGTTTTTTGAGCAACACAATGGAGTGACAGCCACAGCCAGAGCTCCCAAATCACAACCCAAGCAAGGAACTCACAACCCCCTGGGCTCCCTCCCAGCTCCAAAGGATGCTCTGGCTGCACACACAGGAACAGATTTGGGCAGCTGGGTTGAAAGAGAAAGGAACTTGCTCTCACTACCTCTGAAAACCTTTGTGGCAGTTTAAATAAAAAGGGCCCTTTCCCTGACATGTTCAACAACAACAACAAAAAAAATGCAGAGGTCTGCATGCAGACACCACAAAATCTTTCCTTTTCGAAAAAAAACATTTGCAAAGGGCAACATTAAGTTGAAAGTTGAAAGTGAAAGTCCACTCAGGTTCAAGGGCTTTGCTGGTCACTTCCATTTTCCCCATGGCTCACCTTAATCCTGCATTAAGCACAGCAGGATCTGGAAGGATTTTGGGTCTGACAAACCAGGACCAGCCTCACCTTCCCAGGTACTGAGGTGCCCCCAAGGTGGCACAGAGACCCAGCTCCCTCCTCCCTGCCTGGGCAGGACAGCTCCCCCCCTCCTGGGTGTGTCTGAACGCCTGGAACTTTCTACATCGCTAAAACAAAAAGAAAAAAAAAAAAAAACCACACACACACAAAAAGCTTATCTGGAGAGATAATTTCACCAAACACTGCCCAGCCACCAAGGGTGGGACAGCTGATGGCCCGGGGCAGGGTTTGGCTCTTACTCACCCACCTGGCAGTGCCCAAAACCCCTTCCCTGGCTGGCAGGAGGGGCCAGGGGGGTGGGAAACAAAAGCCATCAGCTGGGAAAGCTGGGGGCAGCTCCTGCCAGGGGTGCCCCGGGGTGCCAGGAGCTCCCCACGGGCTCCAGAGGCCACCAGGTCCCCTCAGGACAGGACAGCCCAGTGGCCCTGGGGGTCAGGGCTGCCTGCAGCCTTTTCCTGGCACTCTGCTGCTGGTGCAGGGCACGAGGAGGAGTTTGGGGTCACTGAGGTGCTGCAGAGCCCCCAGGGCTGTTCCTGCATGGGGACACAGTGACAAGAACTGCAACAGGGGCCCTGCCTGCAGTAATGCACCCCACACACCCAGCAGGTGTTTCCAAACAGGGAAAGAGTTTCAGTTCACCTTGAGACATATTAGGAAGTTTACCCAGATTCTTCCATACCCTCCTGACAAGGATTGGCTCAGGGCCAAGACAGAAGCATCTATTGGATCTTGTCACTGTTCTTCAAGCCCTGTGTCCCTCTCTATTGGCTCTCAGCCAAGTTATCCCTCCTAAAACATTTAGTACTTAAGAAAGAACACCAAAGAAAGAAAAGGCTTTTCGAGATGTCTTAGCAGGGTGTCTGAGGTTTCTGTGCTTGGCTTATTATTTGTTTTCTGCAACATTTTGTTATTTTGCTATTTTTTCATTACTAAACCTTTTGATTTACAAAACATCCTCGAGGAGCAGTCTGGCTAATTATTACAGCCACTTTCCTGCAAGGCTGGACCCTCAGAGTGTGGAGTTAAACCCACACCTGCCCGTGCCCCCAGCACCCCAGTGCCCCTCAGATCCACCCTGCCCGGCCCAGAAACTGCAGCAGAACTGAAACTATTTCCTCCCCCAGCCTGCAGCAGAGGGGTTCGTGTTGTTTGTGTGAGCAGCTGCTGGAAGCCACAGCATCCTGCAGCCACGGCACCCACGCACAGCCCCGTGCCTCTGACACGTTTTCTGGGCCAGCTCTGAGGTGTCCTTGTCACCCCACAGAGGAAAAGCACTCCCCAGCACAGCCTTGTGCTGGCACAGAGGGGCCGGGGAGATAAGAAAAACAAATTTGATAAAGGAAACCATGCTCTGCTTGCAGAGAAGGAGCTGGGGAAGGAAATGCTCTCAGGTTCCCTCCTTGGCACCCAGCACTCCTGGCCCACCTTTTCCCTGCCCAGAGTGTGGAGCTGGCACAAAGCTGTCCCTGGCAGCAGTAATTCCCAGCTGGGTGTTTTCCAGATGGGAGCAGGGCATGGGGAAGGTGTGGCACACTGGCCCCAGCCACGCTCAGCAGCAGAGGGGTCAGTCCTGCTCCACGTGGAGCTGCCACTGCAGGGATGGTGCTCTGATCTTTCTCAGCCTTCTGATGTTTGTGTTTCTGTAGTGAAGTTTTTTCTACAGGCTTTTAGGTAAACAAAAAGTGATGTTTTGGAAACTGTACGTTCCTCTCTGGAGGAGGGACAATTGATGGACTTCTCGTTTGACCAGTGGGGTTGGAGAGGTGGCAACCTCACTCTCCAATCTCTGGTCATTTATATAAATTTATATAAACCCAGGTAAAAAATAAACTGCCTCTCTTTTTGCTCTGGCTGCGTGAGTGTCGTTCTTTTTGTGTCCTCTAGTGACACAGGGACACCACAGCACTCCCTGGGCACCTCTGCCTGAGCCCTCCCCGTGACCTCCCCAGCCTTCCCAGCTCCCACCCGAGCCCAAGGATTGAGGTGACATCAGGGAGCAGAGGGAGGAGGTGGCTCACATTCCTACACCCACTCAGCTTGGCACCTTCCCCACCAGCCAGCCTGCTGCCCAGCTCTCTGCACCCTGCACATGCCAA
>JANPWX010025138.1:0-12646 GCA_024734555.1 Trochalopteron elliotii | reverse complement strand
TAAAGATCATCAAATTCCAACCTCCCCTTCCAAGAACCTGAGTTTAATGATTCCAATCATGTAATGACACACAAAACGTACTTGCTGCACCTTAAAACCTTTTTCTATTTCTGTAACAACTTCTAAGTCCAAACTTTAAAACCTTAAGTCTTTCTAGTACCTAGATTAATATGTTTTATCTAAAGTACAAACCCACATCCTTGTTGATGGTCCCTAAATTACAAAGCTTTTTCCAAGGTCTCAGGTGGAACCTGTATTCATTTCTGTGTTTGGGCCTGCATGAAGAAGATTTTGAGAATTTTCTGTGCCTGGAATTCCCACAGGAAGTGATCCCAAAATCAGTGTCAGCTCCTGGGAGAGCTCCATCACTTTGGGTGGCCTTGGGGTGGTTTGGGGTGAGTTGGTGGCACCAAGGACCCAACCCCAGCTTTGGGTTGGTGCAGCCACAATCCCCAGGCTTGGCTGCTGCTCCTGGATCTGTCACTTCCCACTGCTGTCCCCAGGAGCTGGGACATGTCCAGACAAGGACATGGAGGGGCTGGAGCGTGCCCAGGGAAGGGAACGGAGCTGGGAAGGGTCTGGAGAATTGCTGAGGGAGCTGGGAAAGGGTCTGGAGCTCCAGGAGGGGCTGAGGGAGCTGGGAAAGGGGCTGGAAAACTCCTGAGGGAGCTGGGAAAGGGCTGGAGAATTGCTGAGGGAGCTGGAAAGGGGCTGAGGCTGGAGAAAAGGAGGCTCAGGGGGGACCCTGTGGCTCTGCACAAGTCCCTGCCAGGAGGGGACAGCCGGGGGGGTCGGGCTCTGCTCCCAGGGAACAGGGACAGGAGGAGAGGGAATGGCCTCAGGCTGGGCCAGGGGAGGCTCAGGGTGGATTTTGGGAATATTCCGTCCTGGAAAGGGTTGTCCAGCCTGATGGAGTCCCCATCCCATCCCTGGAGGGGATTATTTTTCTCTTTTGTTTCTGTTTCTGTTTTCCTTTTCCAATAACAACAGAATTGTTTCCAATTTCCAACAGAACTCTGCTTTCTTGAGATATTCATGAATCTTAATTTAAATATATTTAGTTTTAAAAAATTTAAAAAACATTAAAAATTTGTTACAGCTGCCAGAAACAGGGATGGGAAAAGTTCAGCGACTCACAGAATCCCACAATGGTTTGGGTCGGAAGGGACTTTGAAGCTCATCCCATTCCATGGCAGGGACACCTCCCACTGTCCCAGGCTGCTCCAAGCCCAATGTCCAACCTGGCCTTGGGCACTGCCAGGGATCCAGGGACAGCCACAGCAAATCTGGGGATTCCAGCCCAGACAGGAATTCCCAGTTCCCAATATCCCACCCAAATCTCCCCTTTTCCAGCCTAAAGCCATTCCCTGTGTCCTGTCCCCCCATCCCTTGTCCCCAGTCCCTCTCCAGCTCTCCTGGAGCCCCTTTAGGCCCTGCCAGGGGCTCTGAGGTTTCCCTGGAGCTTCTCCTCTCCAGGGGAACATTCCCAGCTCTCCCAGGCTGGATCCAGAGCAGCTCCAGACATAAATGGATTTCTATTAATGGAAATACCAATATCCCATTATATGGAATATTCATCAGTCCTGCTGCTGTAAAGTGGCTCCAAGAACTGTCCAAACAGGATTTTTTTCACCACTAATTACAGGACCCCAAATCATGTGCAAAGTCTTTCAATCAAACAGAGATTTCTGCTTTATTCCGCTTTATCCACAATATCTCATCCTACAAATAATTATTCCATTCAGATCCCAGTATCTTACAGGATATTTAACATTATAATTGAGATTTAGAGGGAACCCAGATGTTCCTCCAATATTTCTGACCTCCTGCAACACTCCCAGCTTTGGGAGCCCACAGCAGCCACTGGAACAGGGGGATTTTTTTTTTCCTCCTTCACATCCTGCTCACAAAATGCCCTTTGTGTGTCTGGGGTTTGGTTGCTGCCCTAAATAATTTGTAAATTCACTTTAAAGGAGGCACAAAAATTTTTCAGGAGCAGCAGCTCCCTGATTTGCCCTCCTGTTCTGCCACCAGAGTAGAAAACACACCAAGGGCTGGGGAAATTTTCCATTTTTATTTTCTTTGGCGTTGTTTTAAAACCAAATGGAGCTGCAGAATTGGGTCAGAAATCTGGAATTTTAAAGTTGTCTCCAAGAAATGTACAATTATCCAGTTTGCAGCTGCAGGGTTTGGAGAACACAATTTTTAAACTTATAATTACCCCTAAAAATATTCCTGTTTTTAAACCATGGCCACAGGATTTCCCTTTTCCCCTTCCTCCAGACACTGAGTTGTCCCTTCCCTTTGGGAATATTGCTCCTGGGGTTGCTTTTCCTCAGGTTTGATGGAAAATCCTGGTGTCTCCTGGAATTCCCTGACTCTTTGAGCACCTTGGTGGCATTAATGGGGCACAACCCCTAAATAAAGTGTCCCCAGTGCTTCCCTGTGCTTCAGCTCAGAGAACTGTGGAATGGTTTGAGTCAGAATGGATCTTAAATCCCATCCCATCCCGTCCTGCCCCATCCCACCCCATCCCATCCCATCCCATCCCATCCCATCCCATCCCATCCCATCCCATCCCATCCCATCCCATCCCATCCCATCCCGTCCCGTCCCGTCCCGTCCCGTCCCGTCCCATCCCATCCCATCTCATGGATCCCATTCCATGGATCCCATGGAACTCATCCCATCTCATCTCATCCCATCCCATCCCATCCCATCCCATCCCATCCCATCCCATCCCATCCCATTCCATGGATCCCATCTCATGGATCCCATTCCATGGATCCCATGGAACTCATCCCATCTCATCCCATCTCATCCCATCCCATCTCATCCCATCCCATCCCATCCCATCCCATCCCGTCCCATCCCATCCCATCCCATCCCATCCCATCTCATGGATCCCATTCCATGGATCCCATGGAACTCATCCCATCTCATCCCATCCCATTTCATCCCATGGGTCCCATGGATCCCATCCCACCCCTGCCATGGCAGGGACACCTCCCACTGTCCCAGGCTGCTCCAAGCCCAATGTCCAACCTGGCCTTGGGCACTGCCAGGGATCCAGGGGCAGCCACAGCAAATCTGGGAATTCCAGCCCAGCCAGGAATTCCCAATTCCCAATCTCCCATTCATCCCTGCAGTGGGTTTATATCCCACTACCCCAATATCCCAAATCCGCAGTGCAGCAACAAATCCACACTTTGGAATTCTCAGGCTTGCAGAGATCTGCACAGTCATTATCCCTTGCTGGGGGTGGCAAAACTGTGGGAATTTTCCATTTCTCTCCCCCAGGGATGTGGAGGAGGGAGAGGATTCCTGGAGCTGCCTTTTTCCAGGTTCTGTGCCTGTCAATACCTTGGCATTCGTTTTTTTACTGGAAACAAAAGAGCTGCTCCATAAATCCCAGATCCCATCTGGTGGTTTGCATCAAATGTGAAATCCTACGGAAATTTCCAGTCCAGGGAATGGAGTGAAAAGGCTCAGGAGCCATCCAGGAAAAGGTGTCAGAGGTAATATTGAAAAATATTGGATTTTGGAGAAGAAACAGGAGGTTCCCAGCTTGGATCCTGAGCCCCAGGACAAAGTGGCTGGGAAAAGGAAGGCAGAAAGTAAATTCCAAGCCTGACCATGGAATACAAGAGGTCACAAGCTGGAGGAATAAAAAGTGCAGAAAATGGAAAAAAAACCCCTGAGAACAACCATTAAAAACCAAGGGAATAACACAGCCATGACCTTCAATAAGGCCAAATCCAATAAAGCCAGAACTGGGAGGGAAGATCCTTTGGGAAATGAGCCCAAGATGAAAAACAAAAGGAGTTCAGGGAAGTTGGCAGCTCTTTGAAAAAGTACAGGAAAATATCCATCCCCGTGCTGAGGAGCTGCAGGAAGGGTGGAGAGGGATCACAGCAGCTGAATCCAGGGCTCTTCATTGCCTTGGAGCAGAAGGAATTGCACAGGGAGCAAAAAGTGGCTCAGCTGGAGGTGAAACAGGGGCTGTGCCCAGCACCCTCTGAAGAACTTTTCCCTGATATTTATTCCTTCCTGTTCCTGTTCCCTTTCCTTTCCAGCCTGAGGACACAGGGCAAGGCAAAAAGGGGTTGTGGCTGCCCCTGGATCCCTGGAATGTCCAAGGCCAGGTTGGACATTGGGCTTGGAGCAGCCTGGGACAGTGGGAGGTGTCCCTGCCATGGCAGGGGTGGCACTGGGTGGGATTTCAGGTCCGTTCCAATCCAAATCCTTCAGGGATTCTGTGATTAAAACTGATGCACACAGGTCTGAAGGCATCACACCAGAGCAGCAGGAAAAGCCACGTGGAGAGGAATTGAGCTGCTTCTTCCCACTGAACTCCCACAAGTGACCAGAGTGATCCACCCCCAGCTGGCAGCAGGACAGGGTTAGAGCTGCTGGCATAAAATCATGGAATGTCCTGAGCTGGGAGGGACCCACAGGGATCATCCCAGCCCCTGTCCCTGCCCAGACCCCCCAACAATCCCACCCTGGGCACCCCTGGCAGTGCTGTCCAAAGGCTCCTGGAGCTCTGGCAGCCTCGGGGCCGTGCCCATTCCCTGGGGAGCTTTTCCAGGGCTTATTCCACCCTCTGGGGGAAGAACCTTTCCCTGATATTTATTCCCTCCCTTCCAATCTAAGCATATTTCAGTAATGTCAGTGAGGGTTTGTAAACTGTCAGTCCAGTTTTTCCATTGCATTGTTGATCCTGGGAAGTGATTTAGGACAAAAGGTTCCCCTCTGATTTAAGATCCCCTCCAACCTAAACCAAAGAAGATTTTATAGCTCAAAGAAAGGAGTGAGATGTTGGGGTTCAGATCCCCTGGGTCCCACTCACACAGACCCAGAAGTGTCTAAAGATGTGGGGACTGAGTTCCCATTCCCTTTCCTTCATGTGATCCGAGCATCACACACAGCTCCAGCACCTTCCAGCTGTGGCAGCAACACACCCGAGCGCTTTTCTGCCCAGAAATTCCTCCTCCTGTGTACTTCTGGTTCGTGTTTGAGATGTTTTGGTTTTCTGAAATTCTTTTCCCAGGGAATTTTCTGTAAACAGGAGAAATGTTTTTGTAACTGTAACTTTGTTATTCATCCCTTTCCCTAGGAGGGACTTCTTCTTGATGTCCCTCTGCTCTGAGCAATGTGAGTGAAGAGGTTTGTCTTTGTGTCACCAATCCAATTGGTCTGTGTAGAATAGTATAAAAGGGAGACACATCCCAAAAATAAAAGAATCATTTTCAACCTTCTGAAGTCAGAGTCTTATGTCGTTGTAGTGTAAAACAGTGTCACTTGTCACAAGAGGACACAAAAAGAACCACACTCACCTGTCAGGATGTGAGATGAAAAGGAAAAGGGAAGTTTATTTGGGAATTTCAACTTACACAGGTTTTGGGATTTGGTCAAGGATTGGGGGACAAGCAGAACACTCCTCTGACCCCAGTGTTCAACTCAGAAGCCCATCAATTTGTCCTTCCCCCTGGAAAGGAATGTGCTGTTTACAAAACATCACTCTGTTTTTGTCACAAACGTGAGAAAGCTCCAGTAGGATGAGAAACAATCAGCAGGCTGAAAAATCAGGGCAACAATCACTGCCCCAAGAGCCCCAGGAAGATGCTGAGGATGATGAGGAAACCCCTGTGACCCAGGCAGTGCCTCACTTTTCCTGGGGAGGAGCATCCCTGATTTTCTTTCCCACTGCCGTTACAAATAGGAAATTAAATCAGGGGCTGATGTAGACCTGCCGAGGAGAACAGGCAGCTGTTACGGTTCTTTATTGCTTTTCTCATCTGCTGTTGCAGTTTTTTTGCTGTCGCCTGGTGCTCAGTGAAGGGTGTGATTTATTCATAGCACGGCTGGGGGGGGGTTGTACAATAAACCCCTGACAAGGCCCGTGCCAAAAGCCATTAGGAGGAGAGAACAATAATGGAGACACAAAGTATTTACAGAGCCGAGTTGGGCTTTAATTTAAAATCCTTTACTGAGGCTTGATGATAATTACATCACACCACTGACAGGCCCCTGCTTTGCACCACGGCGTTAAAAAATGAGAGAGGATTGAAACCTCCCTCGGAAGCTGCAGGAAATTCCCGGGATTTTGAGGTCAATGAGGCACCAGGGCATTGCTGCCAAGAGCCAGGATTTTCCTAAATTAATGCCAGGCTGGCACAGGGGCTGGAAGGACAGGGATGTGTTTGATGTGGTTGTTGGGATGGATCTTGATCCAGGGTTTTGCTTTCTCTTCTTCCTTCTCCTTCTCTCTGCCTCCCCATCCATAGGTGTTTATATATAGGTTTAAAATATCTGTGGCTTATATATAAAAGGGTTTTGCCTCCTCCTGAAGCCCCTCCCAAGGCCTAAAGGGGCTCCAGGAGAGCTGGAGAGGGACTGGGGACAAGGGATGGAGGGACAGGACACAGGGAATGGCTTCACGTGGACAGAAAGGAGGTTTAAATTGGATATTGGGAATTGGGAATTCCTGGCTAGGCTGGAATTCCCAGATTTGCTGTGGCTGCCCCTGGATCCCTGGCAGTGCCCAAGGCCAGGTGGGACATTGGGGTTGGAGCAGCCTGGGACAGTGGGAGGTGTCCTTGCCCATGGAGGGTGGGATGGGATTTAGGATTCCTTCCATCCCAAACCATCCTGGGATTCTGTGGGGATCAGCAGCTGTGTCATCCCAAAAGGGTGGAAATCAGCCATTTCATTTTCCCCTCAGTTCCCCAAAGCTGTGACTCCTCCTTTGGCGTATCCTTGGGGAAGAAACCACCACTCACCGAGGCAGGAAAAGCAAATTTCCTTCCCACAAAACCCTGGCCCCACACAGGGGCAGCACCTCGAGGGTTAATGCCAGCAGACCTCCCAAAGCTCTTCCCATTTAATGTCCTTTCCCAGCCCATTTTTGGATGGGAGTGGAGGGGAAATCCTAGGAATCCCAGAGGTGAGTGCAGTTGCAGGGCTCTGACGAGGGAGAGCAGCAGATCCAAGCTCAGCTCCCGGGATTCTCCGGACCAGGGGCACCGGGATTTCCATCCCCACAACTCCAGCTCCAATTTCCCTGGAATCTCAGAGCTGCAAGGAATTGCTAAAGAACTCCGGAAAACACATTTGGCAGAGCAGCAACAGCGGGAGATGTTTGTAAATCCAGCAGGGGGAAGAAAAAAAAAAAAAAAGCCTTTAATTAGCAGCCAGCCTAATGAACGGAATCCTTCTGGAAGCAAAATCCATCTCCAGGCTTCCCAGTGGGGAATTTGGTGTTTATTGGCCTCTCCTTGAAAGATTTGAGGATGGTTTTGTGGGAAATTATAGCTCTCATCTTCAAAGAGAAGCTCCTGGCCTTTACACAGGGTGTGAGGTTGTATCCAGTGGATTTTTGTCTCAGTGCCTGCTCAGATCTCCAGGCTGGGAATGCTCCAGGACAGGAATTTATCCCGGATGAACCTTTGGTCTGACCCATTATTGTCATTTTTTATGTTTTAATAGAAATTATAATATTAAAATATTAATATTAGGTTAATATTTCCAAAGGGTTTTCATCAGCTTCTTGTAGCTTAATCCTCTTTATAGAACGTTTCCTAGGATTTTCCAGCAGTTGACCTGGAGATGGAAATAGCTGGATAACATTGCTTGATCTCCCAGGACTGGAAAAGATGTTGAGGGTGGATTTTCACAATTAACAAATTAATTTGGGCGTCAGGAATTCCCACTCTTCCCTGCAAAAGGGAAGATTTTAAAAAACGAGTGGTTGGATGTTCAGGCACGAAAATTCCTGGAAATTCAGGAAGATGCTCCTGGTGGGAGTTCCAAAATCTTTATTTGAGTAGAAAATCCATTTGGATCTTTTATTGAACGTTGGTTTTCCTAAAAAAAAAAAAAAGGCAAGGAGAGATCTCCAGCTTCTCATGAACTCTGAAATGGTGGAGGGTGGGGAGAGGATTTTCCAGGAATTTACTCAGCCGGAGTTCTCCTGATGTTTCCTTCTTAAATAAATCAGCGAATTCCAGGCTGGTTTGGCTTGGAGGAGACCAATCCCACCCTGTCCAAATGCTCCTGGAGATGTGGAAACCTTGGGAATTCCCTGGGGATTCCCACCACCCTCTGGGGGAAGAACTTTTCCCCAAAATTCAACCCAAAAGCCTTGAAAATTCCCCAGAGTCGAGCTGGAATCACACAAGGACAGGAATGAAGCTTCCAAAAGAAAAAGGAGCATCGAGTAAATTCCATGAAAATCACGGATTTTCCAACTCCGGATGCTGAAATCTCCTTCCACATCCTTCCTGGTGTGATGCTGGAAATGTCTGGGATTTAATTCCTTCCTTGCTGTAATGAAAGGGAGAGGAGGAAGAAAAGCAGCTCTGAAAAAGTGGGGAGGATTTTGGCAGGAGGAAGAAAAGGAGAAATAAAATTCCTGCAATTAACACTTGGAAAAGGAGGTCGGGGCAAATAAAAGTCACTCCTGAGATGTCCTGAGCTAATCACTCCAGGGATGGGAACTTCTCCAAGGAACATCTTAACAAAGAATTTTTATGGGAATCATTTGAAGGATCAGGATAAAAACCACATTGAGCTAAAAACCTGCAGCTGAAACCCTGGGAGTGTTAAAATAACCCTCAGCCAATTTTGTGGAAATCTCAATTGTTTTCCCTTTTGTAGCTTAAAAACTCAGCCCAGGGGCTGCTCCAAGGCCTGGAAAAGGCAATGGGAGATTTTCCAGGACTCTCCAGAGAGCTGGATCAGTGTTTGGGTCTCAGCTGCAAAGCCTTGGAGCTTTGTTCCTTTTTGAGATGTGCCAAAATAAGATTTAAATATTGGGAAATTGTACCTGGGAGTTACAGCTCAGGGCTCATTTTGATAAGATTTTGGTAAGATTTTTGGGCTCATTTTGAGGAAATATCCAATCAAATCTAAGCATATTTCAGTAATGCCAGTGAGGGTTTCACTCAAGTTTTTTCCATTGCATTATTGATCCTGGGAAGTGATTTAGGACAAAAAGTTCCTCTCTGGAAGCAGGAGTTGCCTTCTCAGCAGTTCTCCCGTGTCATTTAGTGGCTGCCATTCCCAAATTTTGGGAACGAATTGTTGGATTTCTCCATCCAGAACAGAGGGACAGACCTGAGTTCTGTCTTTGTATTGAGGGATTGGAGGATATTTTCAGGGGAAATTTTTTCAATGAAAAAATAACTACAGGGGCTGCCCAGGGAGGTTTGGAGTGCCCATCCCTGGAGGTGCCCAAGGAATTCCTGGAGGTGGCAATCAGAGCTCTGGGCTGGGGACAGGGTGGGCACAGGGACTTGGGCTGGGAGGGATTTTCCAGCCTCAGGGATCCCAGGATTCTGGGATTTTTCCCTTTAGAGAAGCTATTTGTTTTATTTATTTGTAGTTTTGTTTCTGTGCTTGAGATGTTTTGGTTTTCTGAAATTCTTTTTTCAGAAAATTTTCTGTAAAAAAGAGAAGTGTTTTTGTAAACTGTACTTTGTTTACATTTTTTCTTTAGGAGGGACTTCTTGATGTCCCTCTGCTCTGACCAATGTGATTGACGAGGTCTGTTTTTGTTTCACCAATCAAATTGGTCTGTGTAGAAAAATATACAAAAGAAACACATCCCAAAAATAAAGGAGTCATTTTCAGCCTGCTAAAGTCAAAGTCTTGTGTCGTTGTAGTGTACATTTACTCAATGATTTTGTTAGGGTGGAGTTTAGAGGTTTTTTTATCCAGTTTAGGGCTTCAGGGTGATGGGAAATGTCTGAAGCCCCAGGGAGTCACTTCCTGCCCTAAGGAGGTGTGGGAGGAAGGACTCAGCTTTTTGGGATCAGTACAGATTTCACAGGGAATTAAGATACGGGGTTGCTTTTGCCAGTTTTGTACCAGGAGGTCCAAAAGCCCTTTGCTCCAGAGGATTTTATACAATCCCAGACTGATTTGGGTTGGAAGGGACCTGAAATCCCACCCAGCCCCACCCCTGCCATGGCAGGGACACCTCCCACTGTCCCCAATATCCAACCTGCCCTTGGGCACTGCCAGGGATCCAGGGGCAGCCACAGCAAATCTGGGAATTCCAGCCCAGACAGGAATTCCCAATTCCCAATATCCCATCCATCCCTGCCCTCTGGCAGTGGAAGCCATTCCCTGTGTCCTGTCTTGCAGGAATTTCCAAGCTCGGTGAGTCCATGATTCTCTAAGTCTGCTGGGAGCTCTGAGCTCAGAATTCCATCCCCACCCTCCCAGCCAGGAATTCCCAATTCCCAATCTGCCATCCATCCCTGCCCTCCTTCAGCTTCAGGCCATTCCCTCTTGTGCTGCCCTTGGGAAAATGTGGGATTTATGCCCTGCTCATGAATGGCTTCGCATGGTCAGCCCTAAAACTGTTCCCATGCCTGTTTTTTTTCTTTGCTTTCTCCATTTTTAAGTCATGGACTCCACTAAAAAATCTGCAGGAGCCAGGGGGAAAGCAAACAGGGAAAACCCACAACGGGAATTAATGATCTGTTTGAAAAATAAGGTGAAGTGAACTATTTGAAAGACTGAATATTTAACTGCAGATACAATAAACACCAACTATTAATGCGGGGGAGAAAAAAAAAATCCATTAAAATGACATTTTTCCTGACATTTTTCCTGACATTTTTCCTATACCTGTTTGAAGAAAACTCTCTCCTGATGCTGTTCCCAGAGGGAACAGCACTTCCATTGTTTGATTTCCACCTCAAAGGAATCTCTACATCAAAGGTCAAAATCGTCGATAGTTAAGCAAAGTAATTAATTAGCTCTTAGGATCACTGCTAGAGCACAATTTTAACATCATTTTTCTTTCATTCCCCTCGTGTCCAGCAGCTCGAGCAAATTTTTTTTTTTTTTTAACAAGTTCTGTGTTCCAGAAATTTAATTGCACTTTTATTGTTGTGTTCGGAGTTAATTATACAGCAAAGCAGGTTTATCTCTTCGATATTAAATCAAGCAAGTGCTCTTGGAACAATCAATTGATATTTAATTACAACAGAGAAGCTGCCCTATTAAATCTAAATTAAATGCTCATTGAAGACTATTAAAGTGTTACCAGACCATCAAACAGCAAATGCAATCCAATGCAGCCCAAAGCCTTCTGTGCTTGGTTTTCTTTGGAACCCTGAGCAGGAAAACTGACCTCAGATGACATTTCCTGAAATTTTGGGTGAATTCAGAAGGAAAATTTCCTTCTCCAAGTTTGTTTTACTGAATGAAAGGGAGGAACAATATTGAGGGTTTTTTATGTCTTTCAGGGTTGTTGTAAGAGTTTAGAGGGGAAGGATTTGGGAAAAGTTCAAAGTGGAGAATGGAAAAGGCAGGAGACGCCTCACCAGGGATAATCATGGAATCATGGAATTGTTTGGGTGGGAAGGACCTTAAATCCCACCCAGTGCCACCCCTGCCATGGCAGGGACACCTTCCACTGTCCCAATGTCCCACCTGGCCTTGGGCACTGCCAGGGATCCAGGGGCAGCCACAGCAAATCTGGGAATTCCAGCCCAGACAGGAATTCCCAATTCCCAATATCCCACCCAAATCTCCCCTTTTCCAGCCTAAAGCCATTCCCTGTGTCCTGTCCCCCCTGCCCTTGTCCCCAGTCCCTCTCCAGCTCTCCTGGAGCCCCTTTAGGTCCTGCCAGGGGCTCTGAGCTCTCCCTGGAGCCTTCTCCTCTCCAGGGGAACATTCCCAGCTCTCCCAGCCTGGCTCCAGAGTAAATCTTCCTGTTCTCCTCTGGATTTGCTCCATCATTTCCACATCCTTTTAATTCAAATCCATTCTTGTCAATTTCAAATTCAGTCACTAATTGTTTTTTTACCATCCGTGTTAAACCAACACACTTGGGATCCCAGAGCAGGAGGCTCAATCCTGTTTTTCCTTCCTCCTTTCTGGATCCACAAGATCCCAACTCCCCAGAGCAACGTGAAATGAGCCTTCCAACATCCCAGCTCCCGTGGCTGAGCCCATTCTCCATTTCCACCCCTGTGAGGGGATCTGGATTTATTTCCAACCTTTCTCCTGGTTAAGAGAATGTGACTCCTTCTCCCCCCCCCTGGGAGAATTCCTGCTGAGCTCTGACAGAGCCATGACAGCACAGCCAAAGGTGATCCAAGGAAATTGAGGGTGCTGGGATGATTTTGATTAACAGGGCACTACATTCAAACCAGGAAGAGGATTTTTGGTTTTGGTTTTTTTTTTTTTTTTTTGGAAAATCCTAAAGCAAACAGTGCTTAAATTAAATTGCCCAGAGGTTTTCATGCAGGGTGAGGTGGAAGGCATTTAAGTGACAAATGTTTCATCTGGAAAGAGAAACTCCATTAGTCAGTGGGAGCCATTACTCGTGATGAGTTACGGGTCATCCATCAGTCAATTCCATAATGGAACATCCATATTCATGCCTGGCCCTTCTTACAGCAAGGATGTTAATTTTGCTTTCCTTGACTTGTTTTCCATCCTCATTTGCCTCAGCTCCTGATCTGAAGCAAGTGAAGATCCCTCTTTGCTCATTTTTATAGGATCTTTTCAGAGTGGGTGGAGCTGCAAACCCTCAGGAACATCCTGAGGGCTCTGGGAAGGTTTTCCCTCTCAGGAAAGCTGGGATTGGGGTCAGGCATTTTCCAAGGGCACTGATAGAGAC
>JANPWX010025137.1:0-15272 GCA_024734555.1 Trochalopteron elliotii | reverse complement strand
TAGGAGAGGAGAGGAGAGGAGAGGAGAGGAGAGGAGAGGAGAGGAGAGGAGAGGAGAGGAGAGGAGAGGAGAGGAGAGGAGAGGAGAGGAATTGGCCCTGAAATGCAGATTTCTGGTGTAAATCCATGTCCTGGGGCATAGTAGGGATGCTTCTGTGAGAAAAAGCAGGAGCTGAGAAGTGCCAGAAACTGGTGGAGAAGTGCCAAAAGGATTCAACAAAATCAAAAAAACCACTTTTTTTTCCCCCTTTTAATCAGGGAAAATGAGGATGTCTGGTAGAAAAACTCAGGATGAGGAGTTGGCTCCATGTACTTTCACTTCTGGACAGATTGTCACTGTCATCTTCTCCCTTCCTAAAGCTGCCAGACATTTTTGGGTTCCCTTTCAAGCAGGAATTTTTGGCAGTTTTCTGTGCACTGACTCCTTTTTTCCTTGTTTGATAAAAGATGGAAAAAGGCTGTGCTTGTGTCTTATCCATGTGCTCACAATAGGCATTAATAAATAAATCAATCCCTGGAAGATGTCAGGGACGTTTAGGAGATAAAAAACTCTCAAATTCACAGGTTTTTTGTGTTTAGAATCTGTGCCACATCAAGGCATTGGAGCTGCAGCAGGAATTTTTCCCTTTTTTCATGATTTTATGGATGACTGCAGTGCTTTATGGAATTCTCCTGTGCTTGGGAATAAAAGGCAGAGCTGAGTTTTCACCCAGGAATTCAGGAGTTGGAGACAAAAAGTTGAGTTAAGGTTTGGAAATATTTGGGGTTTTTTTTTTAACACAGAAGGAGGTCAGTGCAGCCTTGATATTCCAGACTGGAGAGAGAAGAGACTGAGGAGGTGGAAAACTTCCAAGAGCACATCTTGGAAGTGCTGGAAAAAAAAAATCACAAAGTGGAATTGTTAAAATGGGAAAAAAAATCTCCAAGATTAAATCCAGCCTTGGGCTGAAGCCACCACATCCTGCACAGCCACATCCATGTAGATTTTGAAATTTTAGGGATGGGAATTCCACCACTGCCATGGGAATCTGTTCCAATGTTTGACCACTGATGTCCAATCTTGGCCTCTCCCTTTTTGGGATTCACTTCCATGAAGAGGTGTTTTCAGTCCTTATTTATGGATCATTCACGTCTCTCGTGGCCTCGTGATGGTGTCTTGCAGCTCTTTGGTCACTCCCTGTTTTCTGTGGAATGGTGTGCACAGAATTCAGTGGAGGCATGACTGGGAATCACTTAATGGGATAAACATGGAATAAAATGTCAATGGGATAAACATGGAAGAGCATGGATAAAATATCAATGGGATAAACATGGAATAAAATGTCAATGGGTTAAACATGGAAGAGCATGGATAAAATATCAATGGGATAAACATGGGATAAACATGGGATAAAATGTCAATGGGATAAACATGGAAGAGCATGGATAAAATATCAATGGGATAAACATGGAATAAAATGTCAGTGGGATAAACATGGAAGAACATGGACAAACTGTCTGGGTTGGAAAAAGCTCTCCAGAATCACCAAGTCCAACCAACAACCGGCACCACCATGGTCACCACCAAACCACGTCACAGGAGCTCTGGAGAAGGAGTCCTGGAATCTCCTGGATTGGTGGAAAGCCTCAGTGCCTGATTTCCACAGGTGGAATTCCAGACTGGTTTGGCTGAGAAGGGGCCTTAAATCCCACCCATTCCCACCCCTGCCATGGCAGGGACACGTCCCACTGTCCCAGGCTGCTCCAAGCCCAATGTCCAACCTGGCCTTGGGCACTGCCAGGGATCCAGGGGCAGCCACAGCAAATCTGGGAATTCCAGCCCAGCCAGGAATTCCCAATTCCCAATATCCCACCCAAATCTGGCCTTTCCCAATCTGAAGCCATTCCCTGTGTCCTGTCCCTCCATCCCTTGTCCCCAGTCCCTCTCCAGCTCTCCTGGAGCCCCTTTAGGTTTTTCCCCCTCCTTCCCTCACCCCTCTGGCCCCACACTTTTCCCAAGCCTCTCCCAGCCCTGCCCACAGCTGTGCTTCCATGAGGCAGAACCCTGGGATATGGGAAAGGAGAGGAACACCCACTGGAAAAGTGGGAAAGCCAAAGTGTGGCCCGTGCCCCCGGCCCAGGGACAGCAAATCCCCTCCTACCCGTGGCAATTCCCTTTTTATTCTCAAAATACCAGTTAAAACACCAGTTATTGTTAAATACCAGTTAAGATACCAGCCAAATGGATATCTGGGGATTGGAAAATCCTTGAAAAAGCCATGGTCATCCAGGGATGTTCAGCCTCCCTGGATGTGCAGGGGGGAGCATTTCCTGCAGCCCCTCCATCCTGGTCAGCCCCAGCTCTGCAGGGGAAGGAGAAGAGGGGACAGAAAACTCGGCTGGGGACAAGGTGACAATGCTGACAGGGCCCCACCTGCCACTGAATTCCCGAGTCAAATTTGGGAAAACAGGAGCTGTTTCAGGAGGCTCCAACACCAGGGAAATCCTTTTATTTTCCTTTCTGCAACACAGTTACCCAACACCTGCCTTTATAAACAGAAACGGGGTCTTTGCAGGGATTTTTGTTTTCTGGTTTTGTTTGCTTTTTTTTTTTTCAGCTTTGTCTGCTTTTTTCCAGCTTTTTGTCCTCTTTTTTCCAGCTTTTTGTCCACTTTTTTCCCAGCTTTTTGTTCTTCCTTTTCCTTCAGGACAGCTTTGGGGAAGCTTTAGGAGCACCAGGGGTGCATGGGGTGAGCCCCATCACACACCATGAGAGCAGCGCCTCAGGAAATCCTGGCAGTTCTGAGCAGCCAGGAACAAAAAGCAGGGAAAGCCAGCACCACAGGGAAAACAACACTTTTTTTTTCCATCTTTCCTTTGAAATCCCACCCCGTGTTTGTCCACGAGAGCTTTGAGGGTTGGTTTCAATGAGAGCAGGAATTTCACCTGCAGGATTTAAAAGACAGAATTCAGAATATTCACACTCCCGTGCCACACATTTCAAGCAAGGCTGCTTTTCCTGTTTTTCTTGGGTTTTCCTGGTTTTTCCTGCTTTTTCCTGCTTTTCTTTCTTTTCCTGATGAATGAACAGCACCAGGATTTATGGAGCTGAGGTGTGAAACTGCCTGGAATGAGCTCCTGAGTGGCAGCATCCCCATCAGCCCCCTGCCAAATGCCCAAAACTCAGGGATTAATCTGGGATTGCACTGACAGGGCTGCTGGGTGTTTCCATGGAATTCTGAGGGCAGGAAAGTCCTACAGTGTTGGACCCCTGGGCACTGAGAATTCCAGATTTTCTGTGCTGACAGGCACTGACCCCCAACCAAACACTGCATTTGACCTGAGGCCGTGGAAAAGGCTCCCAAAATTGAGTGACAGCACTGGGATTGTGGGTGTGGAGTTTGGATAGAAGTGTGTGATGTCACAGGGTGCAAAACTTAGAGTTTAAGGGTTTAGAATACAGTAATATATATAAAGCAAGATGGAGGATTTAGGGCAGAGGCTGAGTCCTTCTTTTTCACCTTCTTCTCCATGGGTCTGGGTGGGGTTTTGTAACTGGGTAGAAAAATCTGCATTGTGGGCCACGGGTGGTTGCTTATTGGGGTAAAAGTAAAAATAATTTAGGTGTCATTTCATAATTGGTCAGTTTGTGCTTAAGAGGCCTGGTAGAGAGGGAGATGGGGGCCGTTTTCTACTTTGTTAGCTGGAACTCACAGCTTGTGAGACTGTAACATAGATAAGAATTAATAAACATCTGAGTCCAAACACAAAACAATGTCTCTTGAGCATTTAACCCTGGCTCTAACAGAAGAAAAGAAGATAAAAAAGCCACACTACACCACGGAAATGCACCATGCCCTCTGGGAGATGTGGGATATCCCAGGGAATTTCCTGGCTGGGAGGGATTTCCTCTTGTTTTGTTTTTTTTTTTTTTTTTTGGAAAAATTAATCAGAAGAAACTCCAGTTTTGTGGTTTTGTTCCAGGAACGGTGCATGGATTTCATTCTGCAGCTTCCAGGGGAAATCCTGAGATTGCCAGGAAAGGGAAAGACTCCCAGTGGACACCAGTTTGTCATGGATGTTCCGTAGGATCAATGGGAGAACCCAGTGCCCTGTGAGGTCACAAGGAACCCTGTCCTTGTCCTTTCCCTGTAGCCCTGGTTCGTGCCTGAGGTGTTTTGGTTTTCTGAAATTCCTTTCCCAGGGAATTTTCTGTAAACAGGAGAAATGTTTTTGTAACTGTAACTTTGTTATTCATTCCTTTCCCTAGGAGGGACTTCTTCTTGATGTCCCTCTGCTCTGAGCAATGTGAGTGAAGAGGTTTGTCTTTGTGTCACCAATCCAATTGGTCTGTGTAGAATAGTATAAAAGGGAGACACATCCCAAAAATAAAGGAGTCATTTTCAGCCCTCTGAGACTCAGAGTCTGTGTCGTTGTGATGTAAAACAGCATCATTTCCCCATGGTAAATCCAGGACGTGAGCATGGAGCACCCAAAACTTAAATCCTGGGGAATAAAACAGGAGAGCACCAAGAAACCTTGGAAAAATCTGGGATTTGGGCTATGGAGATCCCAGGATGTGCCCAAAGAGGTCAGAAAAAAATGTTTTCCCTGTAGATCTGGCAGTGGTGGAGCTGAGAATCCAACGCTGAGCCCAGACCTTGTGCTGGCATTCCCAAAAGGAGGTTGGAAAATTGCTGTGGAAAAAGATGAAAGGAATTACTCAAGGACTGGGGAAAGCACCACAGGCTGAGCTTGGTTGGTTGGAAATGGGATTCCATTGGAAAAGAACATCCATGGGGAGAAAAAGGCAAGAGAGGAGGACTGGCTGCCATCCCAAGGAAGGCAAGAGAGGAAAATTAAAAAGGGAAACCAGCCTGGATGTCCTGGAAGGGGTGGGAACTGAGCACAGGCTTCACCAGGAGCCTCCATCCAGGGATAAATCCCAGATGCAGAGAGCCAGGAAGTCCCACAGACCCCAATCCAGGACACTGGGATGGTGTTCAGACACCGTGACTCCTTCCTGAATCCCCCATGGGAAGAGGTTTTCCACAGGAAAATGGGGGAAACTGGAGCAGGTGTGACACGAGGCAAGGCAGGAGGCTGAGCTCAGTTATTCCTGTGTGGAATTGTATTTGGATCTTCATCTTCCAGCCCATATTCCTGGTCAATTCAGGAATCCAACCCCTCTGTGAGGGAGGAAAAGCACCAGGAATTCATGGAACAGCTCAAGGAACAAGAAACCAACCCTGGGAGCAATGTCAGCTCCTGCTGTTCCAGAGGGGACAAAACACTCCTTGATGGAATCATTCTGTGCTGGGATGGGTTGGGCTGGGAGCAGCCTTAAATCCCATCTCATTCCATACTTCTGCCATGGGTGAAGCTCCAAAATCCAGGACACTGGGATGGTGTTCAGACACTGTGACTCCTTCCTGAATCCCCCCATGGGAAGAGTTTTTCCACAGGGAAATGGGGAAAACTGGAGCAGCTGTGACACGAGGCAAGGCTGGGACAGTGCTGGAGGCTGAGCTCAGTTATTCCTGTGTGGAATTGTATTTGGATCTGCATCTTCCAGCCCATATTCCTGGTCAATTCAGAGCCACAGGAACCTGAGTAAGAGAGTGGAAAGTCTTTATTGCACAGGGAAGGTTGGGCACTTTCTTATCTCACACCAGGAGGGTGATCACGCACACTGACTCCGTCCTGAATCTTCACACTGGAAGAGTTTTTCCACAGGGAAATGGGGAAAACTGGAGCAGCTGTGACACGAGGCAAGGCTGGCACAGTGATGGAGGCTGAGCTCAGTTATTCCTGCATGGCATTGTATTTTGATCTTCATCTTCCAGCCCATATTCCTGGTCAATTCAGGAATCCAACCCCTCTGTGAGGGAGGAAAAGCACCAGGAATTCATGGAACAGCTCAAGCAATGAGATGAGAAATCAACAGGGGACGAAACACTGGGAGGTTCAGGTTGGACACTGGGAAAATTTCATGGAAAGGGTGGTCCAGTGGTGAAGTCCCCATTCCTGGAGGGATTTAAATCCATGTGGATGTGGCATTTGGGGACATGGGGCAGTGGTGGCCTTGGCAGTGCTGGGGGATGGTTGGATGATCTCAGAGGGCTTTTCCAGCCTAAAGGTTTCCATAATTCCACGTTCTTCTAGAAGACACCTGTACTGAGCAGAAAACCCCTTCACACATCCCAGTGTGCTCCACAGCCCTCACAATTCCAGCTGGGATCGTGGTCAGTCAAACGCTGCCAGGTCAAGGCTCCTCCAGCTCACCCTAAATTGGGTGGAAAAACATAGAATTCCTGATGGGATCCAGCTATTTCAGCTGGAGGAGGAATGTAAAGCAGGAACCAAGAGGAGCATCATTCCCAGAAAAAACAAATCTGGAATTCTGCAGGGTCAGGCTTAGATTCTGAAGCTGATGAACATGTGGGAAAACAGAAACTTCCTTCACTTTATTCCACTGGTTTCATCAGCCTTGGAAATCTCTTCCCAGTCCCCTCTCACAACCACCCGAATGTCACACCTGAAATTAAACAAATTTTTCATCTTCCTGCTCCTGCATTGCCAAATTTTTGCAATTGTCGGGAATATCCTTCTCCTCCTCCTCTTTCTAAAACACTCCACAGGAAACATTTCCATTTTGACAATGGAGTTTTGATGGCTGAGCCTCAGGGTTCATTTTTAATTGGAGCAATTTTTTCCATTTGCTAACGACGCCTGCTCAAAATCCATTGTAATATCCATTAATTTGTCAAGGGAAAAATAATGCCCTAATCCATCTCTCTCATTAATTTCCTATTATGTGAGCTGTGCTTCTCTGGAATGGACAAAACTTTAATAGAGAAATTGCACTTCACTTCCTGTATTTTAAAAATCAATGGAAAGGAAAGTAGTTGGATTCCCACACTGGAATTCTCCAAAATTTTGTGGTTTTGACAAGAAACCTTTGGGCAAAGCTTTAAAACACAGAATCCTGCACAAAATCCTACAAGTTCTTGGATTTCCACACTGGATTTCTCCATATTTTTGTAGTTTTGAAGTTTTGACAAAAGGTGGTTTTGACCTTTGGACAAAAGGATCAGTCTTTACAATTTTATTAACGAGCAGAATTTATTTACTGATTCTGTTGGTTAATCATGGAATCATGGAATGGTTTTGGTGGGAAGGGATCTTAAAATTCATCTCATCCCACCCCTGCCACAACAGGAACCCCTTCCACTGTCCCAGTTTGTCCTGTGTCAGTCCCCAGCTGGGTTTGGGAGCCCTAGGATGGATTAACATGGTTGTTTTCTCTTAATTTTTGTTTTTATAGCTTTGAAATGCTTCATTTATTTAGTTTTACTGATTTCATTATTCATTGGGGTTGAAGTATAGAGGAGTTGAGGAGGGCTATGATTTAAATTTAATTTTATGTTATGCAGTTTGTATAAAATAAGCTGAATTCCAAAGGAAACCAATTAGAGAATTATCAAAGAATCATGGAGCAATTTGGGTTAGAAGGGATTTTAGGGATTATCCAGTGGACAGGGACACCTCCCACTGTCCCAGGCTGCTCCAACCCCAATGTCCAACCTGGCCTTGGGCACTGCCAGGGATCCAGGGGCAGCCACAGCAAATCTGGGAATTCCAGCCCAGCCAGGAATTCCTTCCCAACATCCCATCCAAATCCAAGCAGAGCCATCAGTGAGTGCCCAAAGCTTGGGATGGAAATGAGAGATGATGGTTTGGACAGGCAAATCCTGACTTTTTCCATCTGTATTTATCATTCCCTAAAAGTGAAAGGCTTGGTTAATAACAACTAAAATAATTATAACTAAAAATAATAAAAAGCCTGGAGTTGTAGTGATGCCTTTTCTCAATTCTCCTTAAATCCCAGGATTTGGCTTGGGAAGGGGCCTTAAATCCCATGGCAGGGACACCTCCCACTGTCCCCAATGTCCAGCCTGGCCTTGGGCACTGCCAGGGATCCAGGGGCAGCCACAGCAAATCTGGGAATTCCAGCCCAGCCAGGAATTCCCAATTCCCAATATCCCTCCCATCCAAATCTCTCCTTTTTCAGGTTATCCAACCTGCCTCCTCACTCAGCATCCTGAAATATCTGATGTAAAAACATCCATGAAAGGATTCACCAGCAAAAGGATCTGATTTGTCACCACCCTCCCTCAACCACATCCGAGGTTATTCCCCACACTGAGCATTAAACCCAGGAACGATCAGAAAAAATTCCCCCTGTGGAACATCCCAATCCTCCCTCCTGGAGTGGGGAACAGAGACATTAAAAGGTTTCTAAAAGCCCTTTCCAGCCCCTTGGTGCTCCTTCCCATCTATTTGTTCCCAGGGCCTCGGGGCCACGGAATTCTCACCGTAACTCAAGGAAGCAAATGTTGATTTATCTGAAATATCTCCCGTGGCTCCCTCCCCTCCAGCAAAGGCTCCGTGTTATTTATTCTGGGAAGTAAAACAAAGTTATCCGAAGGTAAAAAACAGGGAATTTACACTCTTCTCTTATCCATTATTCTGGTTTTCCCCTGGTGCTCCACAGCTCCTGAACTTTTTACCTGTTCAGAGCACATTTACACTCCCAGGCTCCATGCTGGGACTCATTTGTCCCAATTCCTTGGGAATTCAACTACTCATTACTAAGAGACAGTCAGAAGCATCTTCATCTTATTATTTTGTACTTTATATTTTATGTTTTATATTTTGTATTTTATATTTTATAATTTTTAAAATATTTTATATTTTACATTTTATATTTTGTATTCTATATTTTTCATTTTACATTTTGTATGTTGCATTTTACATTTTGTATTTTCTATTCTTGATCCTTGGTGGAAAACTCATCCTGATTTCACTAAAAACCTGCAAAGCTTCCAAAGCAAAGCTGGAGGAACCAAGGAAAACAAAATGTTTGATCCCCATCCTTGACTCCAAGGCACCCAATCCCTCTGCTGGGCTTTGAGCAGGGAATTCAGAAATGGATCCCTTTCTCCTAATTCCTGCTCCTCCCTGGATTTTGGCAGCCCTTACAAGGCTCAGAAGCAGAACAAGCTTGGAACTACAAGGATTTTTTCTCCTTCTTTTTCCAGGGATTTTGCTTTTAATCTTTGTAACTCTCCTCAAATTCCATGGCATTGCAAGTGTTGGACAACCTGACCTTCCCAACTACTCATTATTAAAAGACATCCAGAAGCATCTTCATCTCATTATTTTATACTTTATATTTTATATTTTATAATTTTATAATTTAAAAAATATTTCATATTTTACATTTTATATTTTGTATTTTATATTTTTCATTTTACGTTTTGTATTTTGCATTTTGCATTTCGTATTTTATATTCTTGATCCTTGGTGGAAAACTCATTCTGATTTCACTAAAAACCTTCAAAGCTTCCAAAGCAAAGCTGGAGGAACCAAGGAAAATGAAATGTTTGATCCCATACTTGACTCCAAGGTGCCCATCCACAAGGACTTTTTCTGCTGCTTTTTCCAAGGATTTTCCTATTAATCTTTGTAACCCTCCTCAAATTCCGTGGCATTGCAGGTGTTGCACAGCCTGACCTTTCCAAATACTCATTATTAAGAGACAGCCAGAAGCATCTTCATCTTATTTTGTACTTTATATTTTATATTTTATACTTTATATTTTATGGTTTGTATTTTATATTTTATATTTTATATTTTATTATTTTTAAAATGTTATAATTTTATGATTTCTAATATATTTTATATTTCACATTTTGTATTTGACATTTTATATTTTATATTTTATACTCTTGAACCTTGGTGGAAAACTCATCCTGATTTCACTAAAAATCTACAAAACTTCCAAAGCAAAGCTGGAGGAACCAAGGAAAACAAAATGTTTGATCCCCATCCTTGACTCCAAGGCGCCCATCCACAAGGATTTTTTCTACTTTTTTTTTTTTTTCCAGGGATTTTGCTTTTAATCTTTGTAACCCTCCTCAAATTCCATGGCATTGCAGGTGTTGGACAGCCTGACCTTCCCAACTACTCATTATTGACCAAAAAAAACACCCCTCACACAAAACTCTGCTCTTTGAGAGGGGAACCTTCCCAGTTAATTGTCAGGAAATGATTCTGCTGGAAAACCAGCAACGAGAACCTCGTTCCAAGGCAGGATAACAGATGGAAAACATGAATTCCTTTTCCAGAGGTGCAGGATGAGAATTGATGAGGGAGAATTGACCTCTTAACGAGCTGCCATGATGAAGTGCTGTGCTCAGGGCTGGGGGGGGATGAGATGCTGAAGGAGCTTTTCCAATTAGGAACAGATTCCTTGGGAATCAGGAGGGAAACACCTCTGGACCTGGAGTGATGGGAGATCAAATCCAAGCTCTCAAAGCACCAAGGTTGGGAGTGCTGAGGGTTGAAGATTAGCAAGAGCTCTACTGCAAATTGGGGTTTTCAATTATGAGTCCCTAAAACAACATGGAAAATTATAAACGTTCAAAGGAAACTGGTGGGGATTGTTCCAGGTGGGGACAGCAGCAGGAATTTCCCCATGGAAAGGGTGCTCAGGCCTTGGAAGTGCCCAGGGAGGTTTGGAGTGACCATCCCTGGAGGTGCCCCAGGAATTCCTGGAGGTGGCACTCAGAGCTCTGGGCTGGGGACAGGGTGGGCATCGGGCACAGCTGGGACTGGGTGACCCTGGGGCTCTTTTCCAACCTCAGGGATTCTGTGAGGTTTAGATTGGATATTTGGGAACATTTCTTCCCCTAAAAGGGCTGTCCAGGCCTGGCACAGGCAGAGGGTGGAGTCCCCATTGCTGGAGGGATTTAAATCCCTGTCGATGTGGCACTTGGGGACACGGGGCAGTGTGGCCTTGGCAGTGCCGTGTTGGACTTCATGACCTTGGAGGACTTTTCCAACCTTCACCATTCTGTGAAATTATGAGGGACAGGAATGTCCTGAACACCAAACTGGGGTTTTTGAAGCAGGGCTTGGTTGGCTTTGGTTTGCCTTTTTGTTTGTTTGGTGTTTTTATTTGGGAGCCCCGGGAGGTTTGGAGTGCCCATCCCTGGAGGTGCCCAAGGAATTCCTGGGGGTGGCACTCAGAGCTCTGGGCTGGGGACAGAGTTGGTCTGGGAGGGCTTTTCCAACCTCAGGGATTCAGGAATATTTGTAGTCAGCTCTGCCCATCCCTCCCCTGACACCTCAGGAAAGGGATTGGTGTTTCAGGGATGATCCTGGCCGGGTGTGATCAATATCCCAGATCTCAACTGTTCCCTGGGGGTTAATGAGGGTCAGAAAACCCAGGGAGAGCTGTGAAATCTCCTCATTTGCATTCCCAGGCTGGATAATCCTCCTCATGGAGTGAGCCTTGAACAGCTCACCGGGAGCACTGGAGAGCAGAGTCACTTTATTGTCCTAAGACTCGACAAGAACAACCCCAGATCCCTCAAGGCTCTTCTGGCAGATAATTCATCTTCCTCCAAAATAAAAAAAAATAACTGAGCCCCACAGAGCTGCTGTTCAAGGTCTTTTCCAGCCATCCATCCCCCAGATCCTGCTGCTCCCTCAAGGTGAATAGCTCAGGAATATGCATAATTCACCAGCTCTCTTTGTTTATCTGTCTCATCCTCATTCCCTGCCTCCCTTTGAACCTCCCTGCCCCAGCCCAGCCTCCAAGAGCAAACAAAAACAAGATTCCAACATTCTAAAAACCTCAGTGTCTTCAGGGCAGGGTGTAAAGTGTCCTGAAGATGCCAGGAAAAATTGGGATAGATGGAAAATAGCAGGAGAGTGGATGTGCACTTGTTTAGTTATGTGAAAAAAAATGGCTGGAAAGGAAAAAGCTGGAAAACACTTCACAGCTCATCCTGAGCAACCATTAAAGCAGCACAATTTGGGTGCAAAATCAAAAATCAGCTAGAAAGAAAAAGAAGGGAACTTGGGAAGGGAAAGGGAAAGGGGAGGGGACTTCACAGCTCATCCAGAGCAACCACTAAAGCAGCACAATCTGGGGGCAAAACTTGGCCCTTTGGCAACTTTTTCAAACCTGCTTGACATGCAAAGAGGGAGTTGGTGGGATCCCCATCCCTGGAAGTGTTTTGAGGAACTCCAGAAGTCCCGGGCAGGAGTCCAGGACTCACCCAGAGCTGAGAACAAACCCAACTCACCCCACACCTCTCCCTGCTCCCAGGACTGGACACTGAGGTGACACAAAAACCTTCCAGAGCTCCCTGAACATCCGGGAATGGTTCCAAAGGGAGCTTGTCCTAAATTACTGCAACCAGGGCAGAAACTCTGGGGAAAGAGGATCAAATCCAGGCCCAAAGTCTGTCTGTGCCACAGCATCCATCGTCTCCTGGATCAGGATCAACAGTGATCCCAGCACAAGGGCCAGGAGATCCCAAAGGGGTTAACCTGAGCAACATGGTGATCCAAGGGCCAGGAAATCTCAAATGGGCTGAACCAAGGGCCAAGAAATCCCATCTTGCCTGAACTGGGGAACAGGATGATCCCAAAGGGGTTGAACTGAGGGCCAGGAAATCCCAAATGGGCTGAACTGAAGAACAGGAGATCCCAAATGGGCTGAACTGAGAGTCAGGAAGATCCTGAGGGCCAAGAAGATCCCAAATGGGCAGAATTAAGAGCCAGGAAAACCCAAATGAGGTGAACTAGGGAACAGGAGATCCCAAATGGGCTGAACCGAGGAACGGGATGATCCCAATGGCCAGGAAATCCCAAAGGGGCTGAACCAAGGGCCAGGAAATCCCAACTGGGCTGAACTGGGGAACAGGATGATCCCAAGGGCCAGGAAATCCCAAAGGGATTGAACTGGGGAACAGGAAGTCCCAAATGGGCTGTACTGAGGGCCAGGAAGATCCTGAGGGCAAGGAAGATCCTAAATGGGCTGAATCAAGAGCCAGAATGATCCCAAAGAGGTTGAACATCCCAAATGGGTTGAACCGAGGCTCAGGAGATCCCAAAGGGGCTGAACTGGGGAACAGGAGATCCCGAAGAGGTTGAACTGAGGGACAGGATGATCCCAAGGGCCAGGAAGAGCCCAAATGAGCTGAATTAAGAGCCAGGAAGATCCCAAATGGGCTGAAAAGAGGGTTGGGAAATCCCAAATGGATGAACTGAGGATCAGGAAGATCCTGAGGGCCAGGAACATCCCAAATGAGCTGAATTAAGAGTCAGGTATTAAAAGCCAGATCCCAAATGGGCTGAACTCAGACAAGCTGTGACCACAGCCAGAAATCTCCCTACCTGCTGTGAGCCAGGGATGAAACTTCCTCAGCCAGGCCTGAGACTGACCACGAAATCCAGGAGAAAATCCTGGAGAATCCCACTCCATAAATGGAATTTCAGGCTTGGTGAAAGCTTTGCCAAGAACTTCTCAGGGTGAAGTCACAAATAATTCAGAGAGATTTCAAAATCCTCCTCTACCACATCAATATTTACCAGGAACCTGTGACCACACCCTCATCTCATTTAAATCAACACAGAATCATGGAATAGTTTGGGTGGGAAGGGACCTTAAATCCCTGGGTTTGGAGCCCAGATGGCCTGTAAGGACCATCCCATGATTTTATGAAGCTGGAATTCTTCCAGGACAGTTTTCCCATTCCTGCTGTGACTGATGTTAAAAAGGAACAACACCAGAGAACAACTCTGAGAAGAGAATCTGAGCTACAGGACACAAAATAAATCCATTTTTTTACTGTATCCTCCTCATTTCCACACAGTTCCATGACCTCCTGAGCAATATCAGCTCCCAGAATAAGAGGATGCCTGAGAAATCCATGGAAACACCGGGAAAGGCAGGCAGAGTGTGATTAAATAGGAATGTTTAATCTCTGAATTCCATGCTAGAAAATGCCTGGAGAGACATGCGCTGCTTTTTTTTTTTTTTTTTAATAAATTTTATTTGCATGGGAGAAAAGCTAGAAGTAGAGCCAGAAGAAAAACTGCCAGGATAACTCAAAGGTTAAGAAAAAATTCTTATTTGAAAATATTCAAAGGAATGGCTGGGTTTGTTCATCAAAAGGAAGAAAATGAGAGGGAATGTTATGAACATGGGAGCACTTCCACGAGGAGAAGGGAAAAACACTTTAATCTCAGGAAGAAAGGCAGGATAAGAAGCAGCAGTTGGAAGCTAAAATCAGGAAAATTCAAAGTGGAAAAGGGATTTTTTTTTTTTTTCCAAACCAAGAATACCAATTACTGGGTTGGATTGTTAATCATTGGAATGGTTTTTTTCCCATACCTGGATGGCAGCTCAACAGGGGTCTGGAGGAGAAAATTCCAGAGGGAAAATCCCAACATTTCCAGAGGGAAAACCCTTTTAATCTCAGGAAGAAAGGCAGGATAAGAAGCAGCAGTTGGAAGCTAAAATCAGGGAAATTCAAAGTGGAAAAGGGATTTTTTTTTTTCCAAACCAAGAATAACAATTACTGGGATGGATTGTTAATCATTGGAATGTTTTTTTTCCCATACCTGGATGGCAGCTCAACAGGGGTCTGGATGAGAAAATTCCAGAGGGAAAATCCCAACATTTCTTGGGATTCTAAATGAATCCTTTAGGGAAGCAGTCCAAGAAGTGGATTTGTTAACATGGGATATTCCAAAATTATAACTATAACTAAACTATAACTAAAAATTTGTGGTGTGCTCCAACTGGGAAGGTGTGGGCATTGTTGGAGGAGGATACTCTGGATTAGAGAGAGGAAAACCAGAGGAACAGAAAATCTCCTCCCAGTTTCAGGCCCTTTTTTGGCCAGCTGGGTGAGTCCCACCAGCAGCAGGATGGGAATTTTCATATGGGAAATTTGGGATAAAGCACAAGATTGACTCCAGAGGGGGAGCTTGGGACCAGCCCTAAGGAGTCAGCAGATGGCTCCTGGTGGGACAAAGGACAGGAAGGTGGCACCTCCATGGGGACCTGGTTTTGGTGGGAATTCTTCAGCCCTTGGAATGTTGAGGCAGAGCTGCAAACGGGAACCCTCACACCCCACAATGGGAACAAGAAAAACATCCTCAAGCTCCATCAGGAAATGTTCCTGTTGGATATTGAGAACAACTTCTTCCAGAAAAGTTGTGAAATCCTGGAAAATACTTCCCGAGGCAGTGGTGGAGTCCCCAGCCCTGGAAGTGCTCAGAAACCCCGTGGATGTGGCACTGGGGGATGTGGTTCTTGTGCTCAGGGAAGGGAGGTGGTTCCCAGAGGATGGATTTGTGGGATCACAGAACAGCTGGGAAAGCCTAAAAATCAAAATGGAAATTGTGAATTAATCCTGGTGTCAG
>JANPWX010025136.1:0-12681 GCA_024734555.1 Trochalopteron elliotii | reverse complement strand
TAAAGATCATCAAATTCCAACCTCCCCTTCCAAGAACCTGAGTTTAATGATTCCAATCATGTAATGACACACAAAACTTACTTGCTGCACCTTAAAACCTTTTTCTATTTCTGTAACAACTTCTAAGTCCAAACTTTAAAACCTTAAGTCTTTCTAGTACCTAGATTAATATGTTTTATTTAAACTACAAACCCACATCCTTGTTGATGGTCCCTAAATTACAAAGCTTTTTCCAAGGTCTCAGGTGGAACCCTGCATTCATTTCTGTGTTTGGGCCTGCATGAAGAAGATTTTGAGAATTTTCTGTGCCTGGAATTCCCACAGGAAGTGATCCCAAAATCAGCGTCAGCTCCTGGGAGAGCTCCATCACTTTGGGTGGCCTTGGGGTGGTTTGGGGTGAGTTGGTGGCACCAAGGACCCAACCCCACCTTTGGGTTGGTGCAGCCACAATCCCCAGGCTTGGCTGCTGCTCCTGGATCTGTCACTTCCCACTGCTGTCCCCAGGAGCTGGGACACGTCCAGACAAGGACATGGAGGGGCTGGAGCGTGTCCAGGGCAGGGAACGGAGCTGGGAAGGGTCTGGAGAATTGCTGAGGGAGCTGGGAAAGGGTCTGGAGCCCCAGGAGAGGCTGAGGGAGCTGGGAAGGGGCTGGAAAACTCCTGAGGGAGCTGGGAAAGGGCAGGAGAATTGCTGAGGGAGCTGGAAAGGGGCTGAGGCTGGAGAAAAGGAGGCTCAGGGGGGACCTGGTGGCTCTGCACAAGTCCCTGCCAGGAGGGGACAGCCGGGGGGGTCGGGCTCTGCTCCCAGGGAACAGGGACAGGAGGAGAGGGAATGGCCTCAGGCTGGGCCAGGGGAGGCTCAGGGTGGATTTTGGGAATATTCCGTCCTGGAAAGGGTTGTCCAGCCTGATGGAGTCCCCATCCCATCCCTGGACGGGATTATTTTTCTCTTTTTTTTCTGTTTCTGTTTTCCTTTTCCAATAACAACAGAATTGTTTCCAATTTCCAACAAAACTCTGCTTTCTTGAGATATTCATGAATCTTAATTGAAATACATTTAGTTTAAAAAAATTTAAAAAAAAATTAAAAATTTGTTACAGCTGCCAGAAACAGGGATGGGAAAAGTTCAGCGACTCACAGAATCCCACAATGGTTTGGGTCGGAAGGGACTTTGAAGCTCATCCCATTCCATGGCAGGGACACCTCCCACTGTCCCAGGCTGCTCCAAGCCCAATGTCCAACCTGGCCTTGGGGACTGCCAGGGATCCAGGGGCAGCCACAGCAAATCTGGGAATTCCAGCCCAGCCAGCAATTCCCAATTCCCAATATCCCACACAAATCTCCCCTTTCCCAATCTGAAGCCATTCCCTGTGTCCTGTCCCTCCGGCCCTTGTTCCCAGTCCCTCTCCAGCTCTCCTGGAGCCCCTTTAGGCCCTGCCAGGGGCTCTGAGGTTTCCCTGGAGCTTCTCCTCTCCAGGGGAACATTCCCAGCTCTCCCAGGCTGGATCCAGAGCAGCTCCAGACATAAATGGATTTCTATTAATGGAAATACCAATATCCCATTATATGGAATATTCATCAGTCCTGCTGCTGTAAAGTGGCTCCAAGAACTGTCCAAACAGGATTTTTTTCACCACTAATTACAGGACCCCAAATCATGTGCAAAGTCTTTCAATCAAACAGAGATTTCTGCTTTATTCCGCTTTATCCACAATATCTCATCCTACAAATAATTATTCCATTCAGATCCCAGTATCTTACAGGATATTTAACATTATAATTGAGATTTAGAGGGAACCCAGATGTTCCTCCAATATTTCTGACCTCCTGCAGCACTCCCAGCTTTGGGAGCCCACAGCAGCCACTGGAACAGGGGGATTTTTATTTTCCTCCTTCACATCCTGCTCACAAAATGCCCTTTGTGTGTCTGGGGTTTGGTTGCTGCCCTAAATAATTTGTAAATTCACTTTAAAGGAGGCACAAAAATTTTTCAGGAGCAGCAGCTCCCTGATTTGCCCTCCTGTTCTGCCACCAGAGTAGAAAATGCACCAAGGGCTGGGGAAATTTTCCATTTTTATTTTCTTTGGCGTTGTTTTAAAACCAAATGGAGCTGCAGAATTGGGTCAGAAATCTGGAATTTTAAAGTTGTCTCCAAGAAATGTACAATTATCCAGTTTGCAGCTGCAGGGTTTGGAGAACACAATTTTTAAACTTATAATTACCCCTAAAAATATTCCTGTTTTTAAACCATGGCCACAGGATTTCCCTTTTCCCCTTCCTCCAGACACTGAGTTGTCCCTTCCCTTTGGGAATATTGCTCTTGGGGTTGCTTTTCCTCAGGTTTGATGGAAAATCCTGGTGTCTCCCGGAATTCCCTGACTCTTTGAGCACCTTGGTGGCATTAATGGGGCACAACCCCTAAATAAAGTGTCCCCAGTGCTTCCCTGTGCTTCAGCTCAGAGAACTGTGGAATGGTTTGAGTCAGAATGGATCTTAAATCCCATCCCATCCCGTCCTGCCCCATCCCACCCCATCCCATCCCATCCCATCCCATCCCATCCCATCCCATCCCATCCCATCCCATCCCATCCCATCCCATCCCATCCCGTCCCGTCCCGTCCCGTCCCGTCCCGTCCCATCCCATCCCATCTCATGGATCCCATTCCATGGATCCCATGGAACTCATCCCATCTCATCTCATCCCATCCCATCCCATCCCATCCCATCCCATCCCATCCCATCCCATCCCATTCCATGGATCCCATCTCATGGATCCCATTCCATGGATCCCATGGAACTCATCCCATCTCATCCCATCTCATCCCATCCCATCTCATCCCATCCCATCCCATCCCATCCCATCCCGTCCCATCCCATCCCATCCCATCCCATCCCATCTCATGGATCCCATTCCATGGATCCCATGGAACTCATCCCATCTCATCCCATCCCATTTCATCCCATGGGTCCCATGGATCCCATCCCACCCCTGCCATGGCAGGGACACCTCCCACTGTCCCAGGCTGCTCCAAGCCCAATGTCCAACCTGGCCTTGGGCACTGCCAGGGATCCAGGGGCAGCCACAGCAAATCTGGGAATTCCAGCCCAGCCAGGAATTCCCAATTCCCAATCTCCCATTCATCCCTGCAGTGGGTTTATATCCCACTACCCCAATATCCCAAATCCGCAGTGCAGCAACAAATCCACACTTTGGAATTCTCAGGCTTGCAGAGATCTGCACAGTCATTATCCCTTGCTGGGGGTGGCAAAACTGTGGGAATTTTCCATTTCTCTCCCCCAGGGATGTGGAGGAGGGAGAGGATTCCTGGAGCTGCCTTTTTCCAGGTTCTGTGCCTGTCAATACCTTGGCATTCGTTTTTTTTACTGGAAACAAAAGAGCTGCTCCATAAATCCCAGATCCCATCTGGTGGTTTGCATCAAATGTGAAATCCTACGGAAATTTCCAGTCCAGGGAATGGAGTGAAAAGGCTCAGGAGCCATCCAGGAAAAGGTGTCAGAGGTAATATTGAAAAATATTGGATTTTGGAGAAGAAACAGGAGGTTCCCAGCTTGGATCCTGAGCCCCAGGACAAAGTGGCTGGGAAAAGGAAGGCAGAAAGTAAATTCCAAGCCTGACCATGGAATACAAGAGGTCACAAGCTGGAGGAATAAAAAGTGCAGAAAATGGAAAAAAAAAAAACCCTGAGAACAACCATTAAAAACCAAGGGAATAACACAGCCATGACCTTCAATAAGGCCAAATCCAATAAAGCCAGAACTGGGAGGGAAGATCCTTTGGGAAATGAGCCCAAGATGAAAAACAAAAGGAGTTCAGGGAAGTTGGCAGCTCTTTGAAAAAGTACAGGAAAATATCCATCCCCGTGCTGAGGAGCTGCAGGAAGGGTGGAGAGGGATCACAGCAGCTGAATCCAGGGCTCTTCATTGCCTTGGAGCAGAAGGAATTGCACAGGGAGCAAAAAGTGGCTCAGCTGGAGGTGAAACAGGGGCTGTGCCCATTCCCTGGTGAGCCCGGGCAGTGCCCAGCACCCTCTGAAGAACTTTTCCCTGATATTTATTCCTTCCTGTTCCCGTTCCCTTTCCTTTCCAGCCTGAGGACACAGGGCAAGGCAAAAAGGGGTTGTGGCTGCCCCTGGATCCCTGGAATGTCCAAGGCCAGGTTGGACATTGGGCTTGGAGCAGCCTGGGACAGTGGGAGGTGTGCCTGCCATGGCAGGGGTGGCACTGGGTGGGATTTGAGGTCCTTCTAATCCAAATCCTTCTGGGATTCTATGATTAAAACTGATGCACACAGGTCTGAAGGCATCACACCAGAGCAGCAGGAAAAGCCACGTGGACAGGAATTGAGCTGCTTCTTCTCACTGAGCTCCCCCAAGTGACCAGAGTGATCCACCCCCAGCTGGCAGCAGGACAGGGTTAGAGCTGCTGGCATAAAATCATGGAATGTCCTGAGCTGGAGGGACCCACAGGGATCATCCCAGCCCCTGTCCCTGCCCAGACCCCCCAACAATCCCACCCTGGGCATCCCTGGCAGTGCTGTCCAAAGGCTCCTGGAGCTCTGGCAGCCTCGGGGCCGTGCCCATTCCCTGGGGAGCTTTTCCAGGGCTTATTCCACCCCCTGGGGGAAGAACCTTTCCCTGATATTTATTCCCTCCCTTCCAATCTAAGCATATTTCAGTAATGTCAGTGAGGGTTTGTAAACTGTCAGTCCAGGTTTTCCATTGCATTGTTGATCCTGGGAAGTGATTTAGGACAAAAGGTTCCCCTCTGATTTAAGATCCCCTCCAACCTAAACCAAAGAAGTTTTTATAACTCAAAGAAAGGAGCGAGATGTTGGGGTTCAGATCCCCTGGGTCCCACTCACACAGACCCAGGAGTGTCTAAAGATGTGGGGACTGAGTTCCCATTCCCTTTCCTTCATGTGATCCGAGCATCACACACAGCTCCAGCACCTTCCAGCTGTGGCAGCAACACACCCGAGCGCTTTTCTGCCCAGAAATTCCTCCTCCTGTGTAGTTCTGGTTCGTGTTTGAGATGTTTTGGTTTTCTGAAATTCTTTTCCCAGGGAATTTTCTGTAAACAGGAGAAATGTTTTTGTAACTGTAACTTTGATATTCATTCCTTTCCCTGGGAGGGATTTCTTCTTGATGTCCCTCTGCTCTGACCAATGTGAGTGAAGAGGTTTTGCCTTTGTGTCACCAATCCAATTGGTCTGTGTAAAATAGTATAAAAGGGAGACACATCCCAAAATAAAAGAATCATTTTCAACCTTCTGAAGTCAGAGTCTTATGTCGTTGTAGTGTAAAACAATGTCACTTGTCACAAGAGGACACAAAAAGAACCACACTCACCTGTCAGGATGTGAGATGAAAAGGAAAAGGGAAGTTTATTTGGGAATTTCAACTTACACAGGTTTTGGGATTTGGTCAAGGATTGGGGGACAAGCAGAACACTCCTCTGACCCCAGTGGTCAACTCAGAAGCCCATCAATTTGTCCTTCCCCCTGGAAAGGAATGTGCTGTTTACAAAACATCACTCTTTGTTTTTGTCACAAACGTGAGAGAGCTCCAGTAGAATGAGAAACAATCAGCAGGCTGAAAAATCAGGGCAACAATCACTGCCCCAAGAGCCCCAGGAAGATGCTGAGGATGATGAGGAAACCCCTGTGACCCAGGCAGTGCCTCACTTTTCCTGGGGAGGAGCATCCCTGATTTTCTTTCCCACTGCCGTTACAAATAGGAAATTAAATCAGGGGCTGATGTAGACCTGCCGAGGAGAACAGGCAGCTGTTACGGTTCTTTATTGCTTTTCTCATCTGCTGTTGCAGTTTTTTTGCTGTCGCCTGGTGCTCAGTGAAGGGTGTGATTTATTCATAGCACGGCTGGGGGGGGTTGTACAATAAACCCCTGACAAGGCCCGTGCCAAAAGCCATTAGGAGGAGAGAACAATAATGGAGACACAAAGTATTTACAGAGCCGAGTTGGGCTTTAATTTAAAATCCTTTACTGAGGCTTGATGATAATTACATCACACCACTGACAGGCCCCTGCTTTGCACCACGGCGTTAAAAAATGAGAGAGGATTGAAACCTCCCTCGGAAGCTGCAGGAAATTCCCGGGATTTTGAGGTCAATGAGGCACCAGGGCATTGCTGCCAAGAGCCAGGATTTTCCTAAATTAATGCCAGGCTGGCACAGGGGTTGGAAGGACAGGGATGTGTTTGATGTGGTTGTTGGGATGGATCTTGATCCAGGGTTTTGCTTTCTCTTCTTCCTTCTCCTTCTCTCTGCCTCCCCATCCATAGGTGTTTATATATAGGTTTAAAATATCTGTGGCTTATATATAAAAGGGTTTTGCCTCCTCCTGAAGCCCCTCCCAAGGCCTAAAGGGGCTCCAGGAGAGCTGGAGAGGGACTGGGGACAAGGGATGGAGGGACAGGACACAGGGAATGGCTTCACGTGGACAGAAAGGAGGTTTAAATTGGATATTGGGAATTAGGAATTCCTGGCTAGGCTGGAATTCCCAGATTTGCTGTGGCTGCCCCTGGATCCCTGGCAGTGCCCAAGGCCAGGTGGGACATTGGGGTTGGAGCAGCCTGGGACAGTGGGAGGTGTCCTTGCCCATGGAGGGTGGGATGGGATTTAGGATTCCTTCCATCCCAAACCATCCTGGGATTCTGTGGGGATCAGCAGCTGTGTCATCCCAAAAGGGTGGAAATCAGCCATTTCATTTTCCCCTCAGTTCCCCAAAGCTGTGACTCCTCCTTTGGTGTATCCTTGGGGAAGAAACCACCACTCACCGAGGCAGGAAAAGCAAATTTCCTTCCCACAAAACCCTGGCCCCACACAGGGGCAGCACCTCGAGGGTTAATGCCAGCAGACCTCCCAAAGCTCTTCCCATTTAATGTCCTTTCCCAGCCCATTTTTGGATGGGAGTGGAGGGGAAATCCTAGGAATCCCAGAGGTGAGTGCAGTTGCAGGGCTCTGACGAGGGAGAGCAGCAGATCCAAGCTCAGCTCCCGGGATTCTCCGGACCAGGGGCACCGGGATTTCCATCCCCACAACTCCAGCTCCAATTTCCCTGGAATCTCAGAGCTGCAAGGAATTGCTAAAGAACTCCGGAAAACACATTTGGCAGAGCAGCAACAGCGGGAGATGTTTGTAAATCCAGCAGGGGGAAGAAAAAAAAAAAAAAAAAAAAGCCTTTAATTAGCAGCCAGCCTAATGAACGGAATCCTTCTGGAAGCAAAATCCATCTCCAGGCTTCCCAGTGGGGAATTTGGTGTTTATTGGCCTCTCCTTGAAAGATTTGAGGATGGTTTTGTGGGAAATTATAGCTCTCATCTTCAAAGAGAAGCTCCTGGCCTTTACACAGGGTGTGAGGTTGTATCCAGTGGATTTTTGTCTCAGTGCCTGCTCAGATCTCCAGGCTGGGAATGCTCCAGGACAGGAATTTATCCCGGATGAACCTTTGGTCTGACCCATTATTGTCATTTTTTATGTTTTAATAGAAATTATAATATTAAAATATTAATATTAGGTTAATATTTCCAAAGGGTTTTCATCAGCTTCTTGTAGCTTAATCCTCTTTATAGAACGTTTCCTAGGATTTTCCAGCAGTTGACCTGGAGATGGAAATAGCTGGATAACATTGCTTGATCTCCCAGGACTGGAAAAGATGTTGAGGGTGGATTTTCACAATTAACAAATTAATTTGGGCGTCAGGAATTCCCACTCTTCCCTGCAAAAGGGAAGATTTTAAAAAACGAGTGGTTGGATGTTCAGGCACGAAAATTCCTGGAAATTCAGGAAGATGCTCCTGGTGGGAGTTCCAAAATCTTTATTTGAGTAGAAAATCCATTTGGATCTTTTATTGAACGTTGGTTTTCCTAAAAAAAAAAAAAAAAAGCAAGGAGAGATCTCCAGCTTCTCATGAACTCTGAAATGGTGGAGGGTGGGGAGAGGATTTTCCAGGAATTTACACAGCCGGAGTTCTCCTGATGTTTCCTTCTTAAATAAATCAGAGAATTCCAGGCTGGTTTGGCTTGGAGGAGACCAATCCCACTCTGTCCAAATGCTCCTGGAGATGTGGAAACCTTGGGAATTCCCTGGGGATTCCCACCACCCTCTGGGGGAAGAACTTTTCCCCAAAATTCAACCCAAAAGCCTTCGAAAATTCCCCAGAGTCGAGCTGGAATCACACAAGGACAGGAATGAAGCTTCCAAAAGAAAAAGGAGCATTGAGTAAATTCCATGAAAATCCCGGATTTTCCAACTCCGGATGCTGAAATCTCCTTCCACATCCTTCCTGGTGTGATGCTGGAAATGTTTGGGATTTAATTCCTTCCTTGCTGTAATGAAAGGGAGAGGAGGAAGAAAGGCAGCTCTGAAAAAGTGGGGAGGATTTTGGCAGGAGGAAGAAAAGGAGAAATAAAATTCCTGCAATTAACACTTGGAAAAGGAGGTCGGGGCAAATAAAAGTCACTCCTGAGATGTCCTGAGCTAATCACTCCAGGGATGGGAACTTCTCCAAGGAACATCTTAACGAAGAATTTTTATGGGAATCATTTGAAGGATCAGGATAAAAACCACATTGAGCTAAAAACCTGCAGCTGAAACCCTGGGAGTGTTAAAATAACCCTCAGCCAATTTTGTGGAAATCTCAATTATTTTCCCTTTTGTATCTTAAAAACTCAGCCCAGGGGCTGCTCCAAGGCCTGGAAAAGGCAATGGGAGATTTTCCAGGACTCTCCAGAGAGCTGGATCAGTGTTTGGGTCTCAGCTGCAAAGCCTTGGAGCTTTGTTGCTTTTTGAGATGTGCCAAAATAAGATTTAAATATTGGGAAATTGTACCTGGGAGTTACAGCTCAGGGCTCATTTTGATAAGATTTTGGTAAGATTTTTGGGCTGATTTTGAGGAAATATCCAATCAAATCTAAGCATATTTCAGTAATGCCAGTGAGGGTTTCACTCAAGTTTTTTCCATTGCATTATTGATCCTGGGAAGTGATTTAGGACAAAAAGTTCCTCTCTGGAAGCAGGAGTTGCCTTCTCAGTTCTCCCGTGTCATTTAGTGGCTGCCATTCCCAAATTTTGGGAACGAATTGTTGGATTTCTCCATCCAGAACAGAGGGACAGACCTGAGTTCTGTCTTTGTATTGAGGGATTGGAGGATATTTTCAGGGGAAAATTTTTCAATGAAAAAATAACTACAGGGGCTGCCCAGGGAGGTTTGGAGTGCCCATCCCTGGAGGTGCCCAAGGAATTCCTGGAGGTGGCACTCAGAGCTCTGGGCTGGGGACAGGGTGGGCACAGGGACTTGGGCTGGGAGGGATTTTCCAGCCTCAGGGATCCCAGGATTCTGGGATTTTTCCCTTTAGAGAAGCTATTTGTTTTATTTATTTGTAGTTTTGTTTCTGTGCTTGAGATGTTTTGGTTTTCTGAAATTCTTTTTTCAGAAAATTTTCTGTAAAAAAGAGAAGTGTTTTTGTAAACTGTACTTTGTTTACATTTTTTCTTTAGGAGGGACTTCTTGATGTCCCTCTGCTCTGACCAATGTGATTGACGAGGTCTGTTTTTGTTTCACCAATCAAATTGGTCTGTGTAGAAAAATATACAAAAGAAACACATCCCAAAAATAAAGGAGTCATTTTCAGCCTGCTAAAGTCAAAGTCTTGTGTCGTTGTAGTGTACATTTACTCAATGATTTTGTTAGGGTGGAGTTTAGAGGTTTTTTTATCCAGTTTAGGGCTTCAGGGTGATGGGAAATGTCTGAAGCCCCAGGGAGTCACTTCCTGCCCTAAGGAGGTGTGGGAGGAAGGACTCAGCTTTTTGGGATCAGTACAGATTTCACAGGGAATTAAGATACGGGGTTGCTTTTGCCAGTTTTGTACCAGGAGGTCCAAAAGCCCTTTGCTCCAGAGGATTTTATACAATCCCAGACTGATTTGGGTTGGAAGGGACCTGAAATCCCACCCAGCCCCACCCCTGCCATGGCAGGGACACCTCCCACTGTCCCCAATATCCAACCTGCCCTTGGGCACTGCCAGGGATCCAGGGGCAGCCACAGCAAATCTGGGAATTCCAGCCCAGACAGGAATTCCCAATTCCCAATATCCCATCCATCCCTGCCCTCTGGCAGTGGAAGCCATTCCCTGTGTCCTGTCTTGCAGGAATTTCCAAGCTCGGTGAGTCCATGATTCTCTAAGTCTGCTGGGAGCTCTGAGCTCAGAATTCCATCCCCACCCTCCCAGCCAGGAATTCCCAATTCCCAATCTGCCATCCATCCCTGCCCTCCTTCAGCTTCAGGCCATTCCCTCTTGTGCTGCCCTTGGGAAAATGTGGGATTTATGCCCTGCTCATGAATGGCTTCGCATGGTCAGCCCTAAAACTGTTCCCATGCCTGTTTTTTTTCTTTGCTTTCTCCATTTTTAAGTCATGGACTCCACTAAAAAATCTGCAGGAGCCAGGGGGAAAGCAAACAGGGAAAACCCACAACGGGAATTAATGATCTGTTTGAAAAATAAGGTGAAGTGAACTATTTGAAAGACTGAATATTTAACTGCAGATACAATAAACACCAACTATTAATGCGGGGGAGAAAAAAAAAATCCATTAAAATGACATTTTTCCTGACATTTTTCCTGACATTTTTCCTATACCTGTTTGAAGAAAACTCTCTCCTGATGCTGTTCCCAGAGGGAACAGCACTTCCATTGTTTGATTTCCACCTCAAAGGAATCTCTACATCAAAGGTCAAAATCGTCGATAGTTAAGCAAAGTAATTAATTAGCTCTTAGGATCACTGCTAGAGCACAATTTTAACATCATTTTTCTTTCATTCCCCTCGTGTCCAGCAGCTCGAGCAAATTTTTTTTTTTTTTTAACAAGTTCTGTGTTCCAGAAATTTAATTGCACTTTTATTGTTGTGTTCGGAGTTAATTATACAGCAAAGCAGGTTTATCTCTTCGATATTAAATCAAGCAAGTGCTCTTGGAACAATCAATTGATATTTAATTACAACAGAGAAGCTGCCCTATTAAATCTAAATTAAATGCTCATTGAAGACTATTAAAGTGTTACCAGACCATCAAACAGCAAATGCAATCCAATGCAGCCCAAAGCCTTCTGTGCTTGGTTTTCTTTGGAACCCTGAGCAGGAAAACTGACCTCAGATGACATTTCCTGAAATTTTGGGTGAATTCAGAAGGAAAATTTCCTTCTCCAAGTTTGTTTTACTGAATGAAAGGGAGGAACAATATTGAGGGTTTTTTATGTCTTTCAGGGTTGTTGTAAGAGTTTAGAGGGGAAGGATTTGGGAAAAGTTAAAAGTGGAGAATGGAAAAGGCAGGAGACGCCTCACCAGGGATAATCATGGAATCATGGAATTGTTTGGGTGGGAAGGACCTTAAATCCCACCCAGTGCCACCCCTGCCATGGCAGGGACACCTCCCACTGTCCCAATGTCCAACCTGGCCTTGGGCACTGCCAGGGATCCAGGGGCAGCCACAGCAAATCTGGGAATTCCAGCCCAGCCAGGAATTCCCAATTCCCAATATCCCACCCAAATCTCCCCTTTTCCAGCCTAAAGCCATTCCCTGTGTCCTGTTCCCCCTGCCCTTGTCCCCAGTCCCTCTCCAGCTCTCCTGGAGCCCCTTCAGGCCCTGCCAGGGGCTCTGAGCTCTCCCTGGAGCCTTCTCCTCTCCAGGGGAACATTCCCAGCTCTCCCAGCCTGGCTCCAGAGTAAATCTTCCTGTTCTCCTCTGGATTTGCTCCATCATTTCCACATCCTTTTAATTCAAATCCATTCTTGTCAATTTCAAATTCAATCACTAATTGTTTTTTTACCATCCGTGTTAAACCAACACACTTGGGATCCCAGAGCAGGAGGCTCAATCCTGTTTTTCCTTCCTCCTTTCTGGATCCACAAGATCCCAACTCCCCAGAGCAATGTGAAATGAGCCTTCCAACATCCCAGCTCCCGTGCCTGAGCCCATTCTCCATTTCCACCCCTGTGAGGGGATCTGGATTTATTTCCAACCTTTCTCCTGGTTAAGAGAATGTGACTCCTTCTCCCCCCCTGGGAGAATTCCTGCTGAGCTCTGACAGAGCCATGACAGCACAGCCAAAGGTGATCCAAGGAAATTGAGGGTGCTGGGATGATTTTGATTAACAGGGCACTACATTCAAACCAGGAAGAGGATTTTTGGTTTTGGTTTTTTTTTTTTTTTTTTTGGAAAATCCTAAAGCAAACAGTGCTTAAATTAAATTGCCCAGAGGTTTTCATGCAGGGTGAGGTGGAAGGCATTTAAGTGACAAATGTTTCATCTGGAAAGAGAAACTCCATTAGTCAGTGTGAGCCATTACTCGTGATGAGTTACGGGTCATCCATCAGTCAATTCCATAATGGAACATCCATATTCATGCCTGGCCCTTCTTACAGCAAGGATGTTAATTTTGCTTTCCTTGACTTGTTTTCCATCCTCATTTGCCTCAGCTCCTGATCTGAAGCAAGTGGAGATCCCTCTTTGCTCATTTTTATAGGATCAATTCAGAGTGGGTGGAGCTGCAAACCCTCAGGAACATCCTGAGGGCTCTGGGAAGGTTTTCCCTCTCAGGAAAGCTGGGATTGGGGTCAGGCATTTTCCAAGGGCACTGATAGAGAC
>JANPWX010025135.1:0-15289 GCA_024734555.1 Trochalopteron elliotii | reverse complement strand
TAGGAGAGGAGAGGAGAGGAGAGGAGAGGAGAGGAGAGGAGAGGAGAGGAGAGGAGAGGAGAGGAGAGGAGAGGAGAGGAGAGGAGAGGAATTGGCCCTGAAATGCTGATTTCTGGTGTAAATCCATGTCCTGGGGCATAGTAGGGATGCTTCTGTGAGAAAAAGCAGGAGCTGAGAAGTGCCAGAAACTGGTGGAGAAGTGCCAAAAGGATTCAACAAAATCAAAAAAACCACTTTTTTTTCCCCCTTTTAATCAGGGAAAATGAGGATGTCTGGTAGAAAAACTCAGGATGAGGAGTTGGCTCCATGTACTTTCACTTCTGGACAGATTGTCACTGTCATCTTCTCCCTTCCTAAAGCTGCCAGACATTTTTGGGTTCCCTTTCAAGCAGGAATTTTTGGCAGTTTTCTGTGCGCTGACTCCTTTTTCCCTTGTTTGATAAAAGATGGAAAAAGGCTGTGCTTGTGTCTTATCCATGTGCTCACAATAGGCATTAATAAATAAATCAATCCCTGGAAGATGTCAGGGACGTTTAGGAGATAAAAAACTCTCAAATTCACAGGTTTTTTGTGTTTAGAATCTGTGCCACATCAAGGCATTGGAGCTGCAGCAGGAATTTTTCCCTTTTTTCATGATTTTATGGATGACTGCAGTGCTTTATGGAATTCTCCTGTGCTTGGGAATAAAAGGCAGAGCTGAGTTTTCACCCAGGAATTCAGGAGTTGGAGACAAAAAGTTGAGTTAAGGTTTGGAAATATTTGGGGGTTTTTTTAACACAGAAGGAGGTCAGTGCAGCCTTGATATTCCAGACTGGAGAGAGAAGAGACTGAGGAGGTGGAAAACTTCCAAGAGCACATCTTGGAAGTGCTGGAAAAAAAAATAATAAAGTGGAATTGTTAAAATGGGAAAAAAAAATCTCCAAGATTAAATCCAGCCTTGGGCTGAACCCACCACATCCTGCACTGCCACATCCATGTAGATTTTGAAATTTTGGGGATGGGAATTCCACCACTGCCATGGGAATCTGTTCCAATGTTTGACCACTGATGTCCAATCTTGGCCTCTCCCTTTTTGGGATTCACTTCCATGAAGAGGTGTTTTCAGTCCTTATTTCTGGATCATTCACGTCTCTCGTGGCCTCGTGATGGTGTCTTGCAGCTCTTTGGTCACTCCCTGTTTTCTGTGGAATGGTGTGCACAGAATTCAGTGGAGGCATGACTGGGAATCACTTAATGGGATAAACATGGAATAAAATGTCAATGGGATAAACATGGAAGAGCATGGATAAAATATCAATGGGATAAACATGGAATAAAATGTCAATGGGTTAAACATGGAAGAGCATGGATAAAATATCAATGGGATAAACATGGGATAAACATGGGATAAAATGTCAATGGGATAAACATGGAAGAGCATGGATAAAATATCAATGGGATAAACATGGAATAAAATGTCAGTGGGATAAACATGGAAGAACATGGACAAACTGTCTGGGTTGGAAAAAGCTCTCCAGAATCACCAAGTCCAACCAACAACCGGCACCACCATGGTCACCACCAAACCACGTCACAGGAGCTCTGGAGAAGGAGTCCTGGAATCTCCTGGATTGGTGGAAAGCCTCAGTGCCTGATTTCCACAGGTGGAATTCCAGACTGGTTTGGCTGAGAAGGGGCCTTAAATCCCACCCATTCCCACCCCTGCCATGGCAGGGACACGTCCCACTGTCCCAGGCTGCTCCAAGCCCAATGTCCAACCTGGCCTTGGGCACTGCCAGGGATCCAGGGGCAGCCACAGCAAATCTGGGAATTCCAGCCCAGCCAGGAATTCCCAATTCCCAATATCCCACCCAAATCTGGCCTTTCCCAATCTGAAGCCATTCCCTGTGTCCTGTCCCTCCATCCCTTGTCTCCAGTCCCTCTCCAGCTCTCCTGGAGCCCCTTTAGGTTTTTCCCCCTCCTTCCCTCACCCCTCTGGCCCCACACTTTTCCCAAGCCTCTCCCAGCCCTGCCCACAGCTGTGCTTCCATGAGGCAGAACCCTGGGATATGGGAAAGGAGAGGAACACCCACTGGAAAAGTGGGAAAGCCAAAGTGTGGCCCGTGCCCCTGGCCCAGGGACAGCAAATCCCCTCCTACCCTTGGCAATTCCCTTTTTATTTTCAAAATACCAGTTAAAACACCAGTTATTGTTAAATACCAGTTAAGTTACCAGCCAAATGGATATCTGGGGATTGGAAAATCCTTGGAAAAGCCATGGTCACTCCAGGGATGTTCAGCCTCCCTGGATGTGCAGGGGGGAGCATTTCCTGCAGCCCCTCCATCCTGCTCAGCCCCAGCTCTGCAGGGGAAGGAGAAGAGGGGACAGAAAACTCGGCTGGGGACAAGGTGACAATGCTGACAGGGCCCCACCTGCCACTGAATTCCCGAGTCAAATTTGGGAAAACAGGAGCTGTTTCAGGAGGCTCCAACACCAGGGAAATCCTTTTATTTTCCTTTCTGCAACACAGTTACCCAACACCTGCCTTTATAAACAGAAACGGGGTCTTTGCAGGGATTTTTGTTTTCTGGTTTTGTTTGCTTTTTTTTTTTTTTCAGCTTTGTCTGCTTTTTTCCAGCTTTTTGTCCTCTTTTTTCCAGCTTTTTGTCCGTTTTTTTCCCAGCTTTTTGTTCTTCCTTTTCCTTCAGGACAGCTTTGGGGAAGCTTTAGGAGCACCAGGGGTGCATGGGGTGAGCCCCATCACACACCATGAGAGCAGCGCCTCAGGAAATCCTGGCAGTTCTGAGCAGCCAGGAACAAAAAGCAGGGAAAGCCAGCACCACAGGGAAAACAACACTTTTTTTTCCATCTTTCCTTTGAAATCCCACCCCGTGTTTGTCCACGAGAGCTTTGAGGGTTGGTTTCAATGAGAGCAGGAATTTCACCTGCAGGATTTAAAAGGCAGAATTCAGAATATTCACACTCCCGTGCCACACATTTCAAGCAAGGCTGCTTTTCCTGTTTTTCCTGGTTTTTCCTGCTTTTTCCTGCTTTTTCCTGCTTTTTCCTGCTTTTCTTGCTTTTCCTGATGAATGAACAGCACCAGGATTTATGGAGCTGAGGTGTGAAACTGCCTGGAATGAGCTCCTGAGTGGCAGCATCCCCATCAGCCCCCTGCCAAATGCCCAAAACTCAGGGATTAATCTGGGATTGCACTGACAGGGCTGCTGGGTGTTTCCATGGAATTCTGAGGGCAGGAAAGTCCTACAGTGTTGGACCCCTGGGCACTGAGAATTCCAGCCTTTCTGTGCTGACAGGCACTGACCCCCAACCAAACACTGCATTTGACCTGAGGCCGTGGAAAAGGCTCCCAAAATGGAGTGACAGCACTGGGATTGTGGGTGTGGAGTTTGGATAGAAGTGTGTGATATCACAGGGTGGAAAACTCAGAGTTTAAGGCTTTAGAATACAGTAATATATATAAAGCAAGATGGAGGATTTAGGGCAGAGGCTGAGTCCTTCTTTTTCACTTTCTTCTCCACGGGTCTGGGTGGGGTTTTGTAACTGGGTAGAAAAATCTGCATTGTGGGCTACAGGTGGTTGCTTATTGGGGTAAAAGTAAAAATAATTTAGGTGTCATTTCATAATTGGTCAGTTTGTGCTTAAGAGGCCTGGTAGAGAGGGAGATGGGGGCCATTTTCTACTTTGTTAGCTGGAACTCACGGCTTGTGAGACTGTGACATAGATAAGAATTAATAAACATCTGAGTCTGAACACAAAACAATGTCTCTTGAGCATTTAACCCTGGCTCTAACAGAAGAAAAGAAGATAAAAAAGCCACACTACACCACGGAAATGCACCATGCCCTCTGGGAGATGTGGGATATCCCAGGGAATTTCCTGGCTGGGAGGGATTTCCTCTTGTTTTGTTTTTTTTTTTTTTTGTTGGAAAAATTAATCAGAAGAAACTCCAGTTTTGTGATTTTGTTCCAGGAACGGTGCATGGATTTCATTCTGCAGCTTCCAGGGGAAATCCTGAGATTGGCAGGAAAGGGAAAGGCTCCCAGTGGACACCAGTTTGTCATGCATATTCCGTAGGATCAATGGGAGAACCCAGTGCCCTGTGAGGTCACAAGGAACCCTGTCCTTGTCCTTTCCCTGTAGCCCTGGTTCATGCCTGAGGAGTTTTGGTTTTCTGAAATTCCTTTCCCAGGGAATTTTCTGTAAACAGGAGAAATGTTTTTGTAACAATAACTTTGTTATTCATTCCTTTCCCTAGGAGGGATTTCTTCTTGATGTCCCTCTGCTCTGAGCAATGTGAGTGAAGAGGTTTGTCTTTGTGTCACCAATCCAATTGGTCTGTGTGAAATAGTATAAAAGGGAGACACATCCCAAAAATAAAGGAGTCATTTTCAGCCCTCTGAGACTCAGAGTCTGTGTTGTTGTGATGTAAAACAGCATCATTTCCCCATGGTAAATCCAGGACGTGAGCATGGAGCACCCAAAACTTAAATCCTGGGGAATAAAACAGGAGAGCACCAAGAAACCTTGGAAAAATCTGGGATTTGGGCTATGGAGATCCCAGGATGTGCCCAAAGAGGTCAGAAAAAAATGTTTTCCCTGTAGATCTGGCAGTGGTGGAGCTGAGAATCCAACGCTGAGCCCAGACCTTGTGCTGGCATTCCCAAAAGGAGGTTGGAAAATTGCTGTGGAAAAAGATGAAAGGAATTACTCAAGGACTGGGGAAAGCACCACGGGCTGAGCTTGGTTGGTTGGAAATGGGATTCCATTGGAAAAGAACATCCATGGGGAGAAAAAGGCAAGAGAGGAGGACTGGCTGCCATCCCAAGGAAGGCAAGAGAGGAAAACTAAAAAGGGAAACCAGCCTGGATGTCCTGGAAGGGGTGGGAACTGAGCACAGGCTTCACCAGGAGCCTCCATCCAGGGATAAATCCCAGATGCAGAGAGCCAGGAAGTCCCACAGACCCCAATCCAGGACACTGGGATGGTGTTCAGACACTGTGACTCCTTCCTGAATCCCCCATGGGAAGAGGTTTTCCACAGGAAAATGGGGGAAACTGGAGCAGCTGTGACACGAGGCAAGGCAGGAGGCTGAGCTCAGTTATTCCTGTGTGGAATTGCATTTGGATCTTCATCTTCCAGCCCATATTCCTGGTCAATTCAGGAATCCAACCCCTCTGTGAGGGAGGAAAAGCACCAGGAATTCATGGAACAGCTCAAGGAACAAGAAACCAACCCTGGGAGCAATGTCAGCTCCTGCTGTTCCAGAGGGGACAAAACACTCCTTGATGGAATCATTCTGTGCTGGGATGGGTTGGGCTGGGAGCAGCCTTAAATCCCATCTCATTCCAAACTTCTGCCATGGGTGAAGCTCCAAAATCCAGGACACTGGGATGGTGTTCAGACACCGTGACTCCTTCCTGAATCCCCCCATGGGAAGAGTTTTTCCACAGGGAAATGGGGAAAACTGGAGCAGCTGTGACACGAGGCAAGGCTGGGACAGTGCTGGAGGCTGAGCTCAGTTATTCCTGTGTGGAATTGTATTTGGATCTGCATCTTCCAGCCCATATTCCTGGTCAATTCAGAGCCACAGGAACCTGAGTAAGAGAGTGGAAAGTCTTTATTGCATAGGGAAGGTTGGGCACTTTCTTATCTCACACCAGGAGGGTGATCACGCACACTGACTCCGTCCTGAATCTTCACACTGGAAGAGTTTTTCCACAGGGAAATGGGGAAAACTGGAGCAGCTGTGACACGAGGCAAGGCTGGCACAGTGCTGGAGGCTGAGCTCAGTTATTCCTGCATGGCATTGTATTTTGATCTTCATCTTCCAGCCCATATTCCTGGTCAATTCAGGAATCCAACCCCTCTGTGAGGGAGGAAAAGCACCAGGAATTCATGGAACAGCTCAAGCAATGAGATGAGAAATCAACAGGGGACGAAACACTGGGAGGTTCAGGTTGGACACTGGGAAAATTTCATGGAAAGGGTGGTCCAGTGGTGAAGTCCCCATTCCTGGAGGGATTTAAATCCATGTGGATGTGGCATTTGGGGACATGGGGCAGTGGTGGCCTTGGCAGTGCTGGGGGATGGTTGCATGACCTCAGAGGGCTTTTCCAGCCTAAAGGTTTCCATAATTCCACATTCTTCTAGAAGACACCTGTACTGAGCAGAAAACCCCTTCACACATCCCAGTGTGCTCCACAGCCCTCACAATTCCAGCTGGGATCGTGGTCAGTCAAACGCTGCCAGGCCAAGGCTCCTCCAGCTCACCCCAAATTGGGTGGAAAAACACAGAATTCCTGATGGGATCCAGCTATTTCAGCTGGAGGAGGAATGTAAAGCAGGAACCAAGAGGAGCATCATTCCCAGAAAAAACAAATCTGGAATTCTGCAGGGTCAGGCTCAGATTCTGAAGCTGATGAACATGTGGGAAAACAGAAACTTCCTTCTCTTTATTCCACTGGTTTCATCAGCCTTGGAAATCTCTTCCCAGTCCCCTCTCACAACCACCCGAATGTCACACCTGAAATTAAACAAATTTTTCATCTTCCTGCTCCTGCATTGCCAAATTTTTGCAATTGTCAGGAATATCCTTCTCCTCCTCCTCTTTCTAAAACACTCCACAGGAAACATTTCCATTTTGACAATAGAGTTTTGATGGCTGAGCCTCAGGGTTCATTTTTAATTGGAGCAATTTTTTCCATTTGCTAACGACGCCTGCTCAAAATCCATTGTAATATCCATTAATTTGTCAAGGGAAAAATAATGCCCTAATCCATCTCTCTCATTAATTTCCTATTATGTGAGCTGTGCTTCTCTGGAATGGACAAAATTTTAATAGAGAAATTGCACTTCACTTCCTGTATTTTAAAAATCAATGGAAAGGAAAGTAGTTGGATTCCCACACTGGAATTCTCCAAAATTTTGTGGTTTTGACAAGAAACCTTTGGGCAAAGCTTTAAAACACAGAATCCTGCACAAAATCCTACAAGTTCTTGGATTTCCACACTGGATTTCTCCATATTTTTGTAGTTTTGAAGTTTTGACAAAAGGTGGGTTTGACCTTTGGACAAAAGGATCAGTCTTTACAATTTTATTAACGAGCAGAATTTATTTACTGATTCTGTTGGTTAATCATGGAATCATGGAATGGTTTTGGTGGGAAGGGATCTTAAAATTCATCTCATCCCACCCCTGCCACAACAGGAACCCCTTCCACTGTCCCAGTTTGTCCTGTGTCAGTCCCCAGCTGGGTTTGGGAGCCCTAGGATGGATTAACATGGTTGTTTTCTCTTAATTTTTGTTTTTATAGCTTTGAAATGCTTCATTTATTTAGTTTTACTGATTTCATTATTCATTGGGGTTGAAGTATAGAGGAGTTGAGGAGGGCTATGATTTAAATTTAATTTTATGTTATGCAGTTTGTATAAAATAAGCTGAATTCCAAAGGAAACCAATTAGAGAATTATCAAAGAATCATGGAGCAATTTGGGTTAGAAGGGATTTTAGGGATTATCCAGTGGACAGGGACACCTCCCACTGTCCCAGGCTGCTCCAACCCCAATGTCCAACCTGGCCTTGGGCACTGCCAGGGATCCAGGGGCAGCCACAGCAAATCTGGGAATTCCAGCCCAGCCAGGAATTCCTTCCCAACATCCCATCCAAATCCAAGCAGAGCCATCAGTGAGTGCCCAAAGCTTGGGATGGAAATGAGAGATGATGGTTTGGACAGGCAAATCCTGACTTTTTCCATCTGTATTTATCATTCCCTAAAAGTGAAAGGCTTGGTTAATAACAACTAAAATAATTATAACTAAAAATAATAAAAAGCCTGGAGTTGTAGTGATGCCTTTTCTCAATTCTCCTTAAATCCCAGGATTTGGCTTGGGAAGGGGCCTTAAATCCCATGGCAGGGACACCTCCCACTGTCCCCAATGTCCAGCCTGGCCTTGGGCACTGCCAGGGATCCAGGGGCAGCCACAGCAAATCTGGGAATTCCAGCCCAGCCAGGAATCCCCAATTCCCAATATCCCTCCCATCCAAATCTCTCCTTTTTCAGGTTATCCAACCTGCCTCCTCACTCAGCATCCTGAAATATCTGATGTAAAAACATCCATGAAAGGAATCACCAGCAAAAGGATCTGATTTGTCACCACCCTCCCTCAACCACATCCGAGGTTATTCCCCACACTGAGCATTAAACCCAGGAACGATCAGAAAAAATTCCCCCTGTGGAACATCCCAATCCTCCCTCCTGGAGTGGGGAACAGAGACATTAAAAGGTTTCTAAAAGCCCTTTCCAGCCCCTTGGTGCTCCTTCCCATCTATTTGTTCCCAGGGCCTCGGGGCCACGGAATTCTCACCGTAACTCAAGGAAGCAAATGTTGATTTATCTGAAATATCTCCCGTGGCTCCCTCCCCTCCAGCAAAGGCTCCGTGTTATTTATTCTGGGAAGTAAAACAAAGTTATCCGAAGGTAAAAAACAGGGAATTTACACTCTTCTCTTATCCATTATTCTGGTTTTCCCCTGGTGCTCCACAGCTCCTGAACTTTTTACCTGTTCAGAGCACATTTACACTCCCAGGCTCCATGCTGGGACTCTTTTGTCCCAATTCCTTGGGAATTCAACTACTCATTACTAAGAGACAGTCAGAAGCATCTTCATCTTATTATTTTGTACTTTATATTTTATGTTTTATATTTTGTATTTTATATTTTATAATTTTTAAAATATTTTATATTTTACATTTTATATTTTGTACTCTATATTTTTCATTTTACATTTTGTATGTTGCATTTTACATTTTGTATTTTCTATTCTTGATCCTTGGTGGAAAACTCATCCTGATTTCACTAAAAACCTGCAAAGCTTCCAAAGCAAAGCTGGAGGAACCAAGGAAAACAAAATGTTTGATCCCCATCCTTGACTCCAAGGCACCCAATCCCTCTGCTGGGCTTTGAGCAGGGAATTCAGAAATGGATCCCTTTCTCCTAATTCCTGCTCCTCCCTGGATTTTGGCAGCCCTTACAAGGCTCAGAAGCAGAACAAACTTGGAACTACAAGGATTTTTTTCTCCTTCTTTTTCCAGGGATTTTGTTTTTAATCTTTGTAACTCTCCTCAAATTCCATGGCATTGCAAGTGTTGGACAACCTGACCTTCCCAACTACTCATTATTAAAAGACAGCCAGAAGCATCTTCATCTCATTATTTTATACTTTATATTTTATATTTTATAATTTTATAATTTAAAAAATATTTCATAATTTACATTTTATATTTTGTATTTTATATTTTTCATTTTACGTTTTGTATTTTGTATTTTGCATTTCGCATTTCGTATTTTATATTCTTGATCCTTGGTGGAAAACTCATCCTGATTTCACTAAAAACCTTCAAAGCTTCCAAAGCAAAGCTGGAGGAACCAAGGAAAATGAAATGTTTGATCCCATACTTGACTCCAAGGTGCCCATCCACAAGGACTTTTTCTGCTGCTTTTTCCAAGGATTTTCCTATTAATCTTTGTAACCCTCCTCAAATTCCATGGCACTGCAGGTGTTGCACAGACTGACCTTTCCAACTACTCATTATTAAGAGACAGCCAGAAGCATCTTCATCTTATTATTTTGTACTTTATATTTTACATTTTGTACTTTGTACTTTATATTTTATGGTTTGTATTTTATATTTTATATTTTATTATTTTTAAAATGTTATAATTTTATGATTTCTAATATATTTTATATTTCACATTTTGTATTTGACATTTTATATTTTATATTTTATACTCTTGAACCTTGGTGGAAATCTCATCCTGATTTCACTAAAAATCTACAAAACTTCCAAAGCAAAGCTGGAGGAACCAAGGAAAACAAAATGTTTGATCCCCATCCTTGACTCCAAGGCGCCCATCCACAAGGATTTTTTCTACTTTTTTTTTTTTTTCCAGGGATTTTGCTTTTAATCTTTGTAACCCTCCTCAAATTCCATGGCATTGCAGGTGTTGGACAGCCTGACCTTCCCAACTACTCATTATTGACCAAAAAAACACCCCTCACACAAAACTCTGCTCTTTGAGAGGGGAACCTTCCCAGTTAATTGTGAGGAAATGATTCTGCTGGAAAACCAGCAACGAGAACCTCGTTCCAAGGCAGGATAACAGATGGAAAACATGAATTCCTTTTCCAGAAGTGCAGGATGAGAATTGATGAGGGAGAATTGACCTCTTAACGAGCTGCCATGATGAAGTGCTGTGCTCAGGGCTGGGGGGGGGATGAGATGCTGAAGGAGCTTTTCCAATTAGGAACAGATTCCTTGGGAATCAGGAGGGAAACACCTCTGGACCTGGAGTGATGGGAGATCAAATCCAAGCTCCCAAAGCACCAAGGTTGGGAGTGCTGAGGGTTGAAGATTAGCAAGAGCTCTACTGCAAATTGGGGTTTTCAATTATGAGTCCCTAAAACAACATGGAAAATTATAAATGTTCAAAGGAAACCGGTGGGGATTGTTCCAGGTGGGGACAGCAGCAGGAATTTCCCCATGGAAAGGGTGCTCAGGCCTTGGAAGTGCCCAGGGAGGTTTGGAGTGCCCATCCCTGGAGGTGTCCCAGGAATTCCTGGAGGTGGCACTCAGAGCTCTGGGCTGGGGACAGGGTGGGCATCGGGCACAGCTGGGACTGGGTGACCTTGGGGCTCTTTTCCAACCTCAGGGATTCCGTGAGGTTTAGATTGGATATTTGGGAACATTTCTTCCCCTAAAAGGGCTGTCCAGGCCTGGCACAGGTAGAGGGTGGAGTCCCCATTGCTGGAGGGATTTAAATCCCTGTGCATGTGGCACTTGGGGACACGGGGCAGTGTGGCCTTGGCAGTGCCATGTTGGACTTCATGACCTTGGAGGACTTTTCCAACCTTCACCATTCTGTGAAATTATGAGGGACAGGAATGTCCTGAACACCAAACTGGGGTTTTTGAAGCAGGGCTTGGTTGGCTTTGGTTTGCCTTTTTGTTTGTTTGGTGTTTTCATTTGGGAGCCCCAGGAGGTTTGGAGTGCCCATCCCTGGAGGTGTCCCAGGAATTCCTGGGGGTGGCACTCAGAGCTCTGGGCTGGGGACAGAGTTGGTCTGGGAGGGCTTTTCCAACCTCAGGGATTCAGGAATATTTGTAGTCAGCTCTGCCCATCCCTCCCCTGACACCTCAGGAAAGGGATTGGTGTTTCAGGGATGATCCTGGCCGCGTGTGATCAATACCCCAGATCTCAACTGTTCCCTGGGGGTTAATGAGGGTCAGAAAACCCAGGGAGAGCTGTGAAATCTCCTCATTTGCATCCCCAGGCTGGATAATCCTCCTCATGGAGTGAGCCTTGAACAGCTCACCGGGAGCACTGGAGAGCAGAGTCACTTTATTGTCCTAAGACTCGACAAGAACAACCCCAGATCCCTCAAGGCTCTTCTGGCAGATAATTCATCTTCCTCCAAAATAAAAAAAAATAACTGAGCCCCACAGAGCTGCTGTTCAAGGTCTTTTCCAGCCATCCATCCCCCAGATCCTGCTGCTCCCTCAAGGTGAATAGCTCAGGAATATGCATAATTCACCAGCTCTCTTTGTTTATCTGTCTCATCCTCATTCCCTGCCTCCCTTTGAACCTCCCTGCCCCAGCCCAGCCTCCAAGAGCAAACAAAAACAAGATTCCAACATTCTAAAAACCTCAGTGTCTTCAGGGCAGGGTGTAAAGTGTCCTGAAGATGCCAGGAAAAATTGGGATACATGGAAAATAGCAGGAGAGTGGATGTGCACTTGTTTAGTTATGTGAAAAAAAATGGCTGGAAAGGAAAAAGCTGGAAAATGCTTCACAGCTCATCCTGAGCAACCATTAAAGCAGCACAATTTGGGTGCAAAATCAAAAATCAGCTAGAAAGAAAAAGAAGGGAACTTGGGAAGGGAAAGGGAAAGGGGAGGGGACTTCACAGCTCATCCAGAGCAACCACTAAAGCAGCACAATCTGGGGGCAAAACTTGGCCCTTTGGCAACTTTTTCAAACCTGCTTGACATGCAAAGAGGGAGTTGGTGGGATCCCCATCCCTGGAAGTGTTTTGAGGAACTCCAGAAGTCCCGGGCAGGAGTCCAGGACTCACCCAGAGCTGAGAACAAACCCAACTCACCCCACACCTCTCCCTGCTCCCAGGACTGGACACTGAGGTGACACAAAAACCTTCCAGAGCTCCCTGAACATCTGGGAATGGTTCCAAAGGGAGCTTGTCCTAAATTACTGCAACCAGGGCAGAAACTCTGGGGAAAGAGGATCAAATCCAGGCCCAAAGTCTGTCTGTGCCACAGCATCCATCGTCTCCTGGATCAGGATCAACAGTGATCCCAGCACAAGGGCCAGGAGATCCCAAAGGGGTTAACCTGAGCAACATGGTGATCCAAGGGCCAGGAAATCTCAAATGGGCTGAACCAAGGGCCAAGAAATCCCATCTTGCCTGAACTGGGGAACAGGATGATCCCAAAGGGGTTGAACTGAGGGCCAGGAAATCCCAAATGGGCTGAACTGAAGAACAGGAGATCCCAAATGGGCTGAATTGAGAGTCGGGAAGATCCTGAGGGCCAAGAAGATCCCAAATGGGCAGAATTAAGAGCCAGGAAAACCCAAATGAGGTGAACTAGGGAACAGGAGATCCCAAATGGGCTGAACTGAGGAACGGGATGATCCCAATGGCCAGGAAATCCCAAAGGGGCTGAACCAAGGGCCAGGAAATCCCAACTGGGCTGAACTGGGGAACAGGATGATCCCAAGGGCCAGGAAATCCCAAAGGGATTGAACTGGGGAACAGGAAGTCCCAAATGGGCTGAACTGAGGGCCAGGAAGATCCTGAGGGCAAGGAAGATCCTAAATGGGCTGAATCAAGAGCCAGAATGATCCCAAAGAGGTTGAACATCCCAAATGGGTTGAACCGAGGCTCAGGAGATCCCAAAGGGGCTGAACTGGGGAACAGGAGATCCCGAAGAGGTTGAACTGAGGGACAGGATGATCCCAAGGGCCAGGAAGAGCCCAAATGAGCTGAATTAAGAGCCAGGAAGATCCCAAATGGGCTGAAAAGAGGGTTGGGAAATCCCAAATGGATGAACTGAGGATCAGGAAGATCCTGAGGACCAGGAACATCCCAAATGAGCTGAATTAAGAGTCAGGTATTAAAAGCCAGATCCCAAATGGGCTGAACTCAGACAAGCTGTGACCACAGCCAGAAATCTCCCTACCTGCTGTGAGCCAGGGATTAAACTTCCTCAGCCAGGCCTGAGATTGACCACGAAATCCAGGAGAAAATCCTGGAGAATCCCACTCCATAAATGGAATTTCAGGCTTGGTGAAAGCTTTGCCAAGAACTTCTCAGGGTGAAGTCACAAATAATTCAGAGAGATTTCAAAATCCTCCTCTACCACATCAATATTTACCAGGAACCTGTGACCACACCCTCATCTCATTTAAATCAACACAGAATCATGGAATAGTTTGGGTGGGAAGGGACCTTAAATCCCTGGGTTTGGAGCCAGATGGCCTGTAAGGACCATCCCATGATTTTATGAAGCTGGAATTCTTCCAGGACAGTTTTCCCATTCCTGCTGTGACTGATGTTAAAAAGGAACAACACCAGAGAACAACTCTGAGAAGAGAATCTGAGCTACAGGACACAAAATAAATCTATTTTTTTACTGTATCCTCCTCATTTCCACACAGTTCCATGACCTCCTGAGCAATATCAGCTCCCAGAATAAGAGGATGCCTGAGAAATCCATGGAAACACCTGGAAATGCAGGCAGAGTGTGATTAAATAGGAATGTTTAATCTCTGAATTCCATGCTGGAAAATGCCTGGAGAGACATGTGCTGCTTTTTTTTTTTTTTAATAAATTTTATTTGCATGGGAGAAAAGCTAGAAGTAGAGCCAGAAGAAAAACTGCCAGGATAACTCAAAGGTTAAGAAAAAATTCTTATTTGAAAATATTCAAAGGAATGGCTGGGTTTGTTCATCAAAAGGAAGAAAATGAGAGGGAATGTTATGAACATGGGAGCACTTCCACGAGGAGAAGGGAAAAACACTTTAATCTCAGGAAGAAAGGCAGGATAAGAAGCAGCAGTTGGAAGCTAAAATCAGGAAAATTCAAAGTGGAAAAGGGATTTTTTTTTTTTTTCCAAACCAAGAATACCAATTACTGGGTTGGATTGTTAATCATTGGAATGGTTTTTTTCCCATACCTGGATGGCAGCTCAACAGGGGTCTGGAGGAGAAAATTCCAGAGGGAAAATCCCAACATTTCCAGAGGGAAAACCCTTTTAATCTCAGGAAGAAAGGCAGGATAAGAAGCAGCAGTTGGAAGCTAAAATCAGGGAAATTCAAAGTGGAAAAGGGATTTTTTTTTTTCCAAACCAAGAATAACAATTACTGGGATGGATTGTTAATCATTGGAATGTTTTTTTTCCCATACCTGGATGGCAGCTCAACAGGGGTCTGGATGAGAAAATTCCAGAGGGAAAATCCCAACATTTCTTGGGATTCTAAATGAATCCTTTAGGGAAGCAGTCCAAGAAGTGGATTTGTTAACATGGGATATTCCAAAATTATAACTATAACTAAACTATAACTAAAAATTTGTGGTGTGCTCCAACTGGGAAGGTGTGGGCATTGTTGGAGGAGGATACTCTGGATTAGAGAGAGGAAAACCAGAGGAACAGAAAATCTCCTCCCAGTTTCAGGCCCTTTTTTGGCCAGCTGGGTGAGTCCCACCAGCAGCAGGATGGGAATTTTCATATGGGAAATTTGGGATAAAGCACAAGATTGACTCCAGAGGGGGAGCTTGGGACCAGCCCTAAGGAGTCAGCAGATGGCTCCTGGTGGGACAAAGGACAGGAAGGTGACACCTCCATGGGGACCTGGTTTTGGTGGGAATTCTTCAGCCCTTGGAATGTTGAGGCAGAGCTGCAAACGGGAACCCTCACACCCCACAATGGGAACAAGAAAAACATCCTCAAGCTCCATCAGGAAATGTTCCTGTTGGATATTGAGAACAACTTCTTCCAGAAAAGTTATGAAATCCTGGAAAATACTTCCCAAGGCAGTGGTGGAGTCCCCAGCCCTGGAAGTGCTCAGAAACCCCGTGGATGTGGCACTGGGGGATGTGGTTCTTGTGCTCAGGGAAGGGAGGTGGTTCCCAGAGGATGGATTTGTGGGATCACAGAACAGCTGGGAAAGCCTAAAAATCAAAATGGAAATTGTGAATTAATCCTGGTGTCAG
>JANPWX010025132.1:0-10137 GCA_024734555.1 Trochalopteron elliotii | reverse complement strand
ATGAGGTAGGAGCAATTAAAACATGAGGTGGCTGAAGGGAGGTGTCAGAGGCCAGGAACAGCAGCCATGAAATTCAGACTGTGTTTTGCAGTGTCTGCAGTTTGCTGGGGGAGCCTGCTGCTGCATTAAATTGTTCAGGCCAAGAAACCAATGTGATTTCAGGGCAAACCAGAGTTTATGCAGTTACTGATACAGATTTCTGAACAGCAGCATTCCCACCTGTCAGGGACTGAGGGAGTCACTGGCAAAAATCGTCCTGAGTGAAACCAAAAGTGTGGTGAAGGAAACCCAGCTGACGTTCCCAAAAACACATCACTCCCCTCCCTGAGGCAGCTCCCCTCTGCCTTCTCCCTGCCCTGTTTCACCTCCAAGCTTCCCCTCTCCCCTGTAACTTTCCCTCAGGGCAGTTTCCAGTCTGCACTGGGCAGTGGAGCCTGAGAGGAGAAAAAGCTGCAAAAGAGGGGAAATAGTGAGGTCATCTTTGTGCCAGGGCTGCTGTGCACAGCTGAGGGAGCTGTGGGTGACCTGGGTGGGTTTGTGTGATGTCCTGGTGTCAGGAAGGCCAGGCAGGAGGAGGACATGGTGCAGGAGCAGTGACAGGAGACAGGACACCCACAGCCCTGGCTGCCCCTGGGGGAGCCATTCCCACCTCCCTGTGTGAAGAGAGGATCCCAATGTTCCTTTAACTTACCTGAGGATTCTCCAGTGAAGGTATTTCTGGATGGATACACCTGCTCTGGACTGTCCCTGGGGGGATTTGAACTCCACACTCTCACAGATCCCTTATATATATCCTTTACAACAGGTTGTATTGCATTTTCCATAAATATCCTACTTAAGTGTCTTGCATCATACACACACCTGAAAATTCCATTTTCCTCTGGCTTCCCTACCTCCAAATTCCTCAACAAGCCAAAAGACAAATTAAAAAGTAAGTTCATCAGGTCACTGAATGACTCCCATCTCTTTGCAGCAAGAGTGACAAAGTTTCAGTGTCTCAAGGAGTCCTGGGGACTTGGAAGCCCAGTGATGTGTGTTTCCTTTTTTTAAATTTATTGAGGAAAACAAACATGGGAAGAGGACAGCTCAGCTCAACACTCAGCAATAGTTTGTTCCCAGTAGCATTTAGAGGACTCTGGAACACTTGACATGCTGAGGAGGAAGAGTCTGTGACACAGGGACACAGGGACACAGTGACACGGTGACACAAGGACACAAGGACACAGGGACACAGGGACACAGGGACACAGTGACACGGTGACACGGGGATATGGTGACAAAGTGACACAGGGACACAGGGAAACAGTGACACAGGGAAACAGTGACACAGGGACACAGGGACACAAGGACACAGTGACACAGTGACACAGTGACACAGGGACACAGGGACACAGGGATACAGTGACACAAGGACACAGGGACACAGGGACACAGTGACATGGGGATATGGTGACACGGTGACACAGGGACACAGTGACACAGGGACACAGGGACACAGTGACACAAGGACACAGGGACACAGTGACACAAGGACACAGGGACACAGTGACACAGGGACACGGTGACATCAGTGTCACCTCATGGAACCATAGCTCAGACTCCTTCTAGGAGATGTCCAGGGCTGGTACAGAATCCCAGAATGGTTTGGGTGGGAAGCAGCATTTAAACCCCACCCAGTTCCACACCCACAGACACCTCCCACTGTCCCAGGCTGCTCCAAGCCCGATGTCCAGCCTGGCCTTGGGCACTGCCAGGGATCCAGGGGCAGCCACAGCTGCTCTGGGAATTCCAGCCCAGCCAGGAATTCCCAATTCCCAATCTCCCATCGAGCCCTGCCCTCTGTCCATGTGAAGCCATTCCCTGTGTCCTGTCCCTCCATCCCTTGTCCCCAGTCCCTCTCCAGCTCTCCTGGAGCCCCTTCAGGCCCTGCCAGGGGCTCTGAGCTCTCCCTGGAGCTTCTCCTCTCCAGGGGAACATTCCCAGCTCTCCCAGCCTGGCTCCAGGGCTGAAGCCCCACACTGAGGGTGGATTTAAGCCCCCAGAGCTGTCTCCCCTCTGTCCCCCAGAGCTGGGGGTGTCACAGTGCCACTGCCCCATGCAGGTTCAGTTGCAGAGAGTGCAGCTCCCATTTACACCTGACACCTTTGGCAGTGGGTGCTGGCAGAGGCTGAGGCTTCTGTCCCTGGTTCTGAAATCGTTTTTGCCACCCTGAGCTTGCCCAAGTGAAAATGCACAGCTTGGGAAGGTCAGGAAAGAAGCCTGGCTGCTGTCCCAGGCTACAATTCCCCGTTCAACAGCAAAACCTCTCGAATTTTCTTTACAATCGGACCCTGATTGTATCCATAAGGATCCCCCACCCTGCATGTTTTATTTGTTCATAAAATCTCAAGTTTTCCCTTTTTCTTGGATGCTCTAAATCACCGTTCCCGGAGATAATCAGGGAGAGAGTTTGGCAGGGCTCTCAGAGCTCCTTGCCAGGCAAACCCTCCCAGCACCCACGGGTGAATGGCTCCTTGACATTTCAGCCAAGTGAGGGTGAAATGGCAGCTGGAGCAGCTGGCAGCCCAGGGAGTCACTGAGAGGAGTCCAGGGCTCAGTGCAGCCTTGGAGCACAGCACAGCTGGTTCCATCCCTGTGCTCCTGCAGGAGCCCATCCCCATGGACAGTGTGTGCTGTGCCACCTCCTTCCTGCAGCACGGAGGATGGGGCACTTCAGACAGAACTGGGGATAAACCAGGAGCACGTGCTTGTCTTTGGCCTGGGAGCAGTGGCAGCCAGTCCCGTGTCACCTGTGTCACACAGACAGTGTCACACCAGTCCTGCTGCTGCAGAGCTGTCCCACCTTCATCTGGCTTTGTGGCAAAAAAACCCCAAAAATGACAAATGTGTGGCAAAAAAAGTAAAATTACTCTTTTTTGTTTGTTTGTTTGGTTTTTTTTGTTTGTTTGGGGTTTTTTTAGGTTTTTTTTGGGTGTTTTTTTTTTTTTTTTTGTTTTTTTTTTTTTTTTTTTTTTTTGTTTTTTTTTGTTTTTGTTTTTTAGAGCTGCAGAATCATTAAAGTTGGGAAAGCCCTCTGGGATCACCAAACCCAACCATCAGCCCAGCACCACCACCATGGTCACCACCAACCCCTGTCCCCAAGTGCCACATCCACACATTTCCTGAGCACTTCCAGGGATGGGGGACCCCACTTCTGCCCTGGGCAGCTGTGCCAGGGCTTGACAACCCTTTCCATGAAAAACTCTCCATAATATCCAGCCTAAACCTCCCCTAGCAGCACCTTTGGCTGCCAAGGTGCCCAGGCAGGGATCTGAGTGGGAAGCAAGGCTGGCAATTGTTGTTGAAGAAACAAGAGAGAAGAAAACATTTGAAAACTGTCTTTGCTAAAAGCTGGAGATCTGAGGCATGAGCTGGAATATCAAAGGCTGGAGCTCAGAATTGTGTGGGAAGGGTTGAAGAGGAGATCATGTGCAGAGCAGGGGAGGGGTGGGTGGTGCTCTGCACTCAAACACCTTCCCTGTTTTCTGTGGATTGGCTGATTGACACCCAAGGGACACAGCCTGAGGTGTCACAGGGGTCCATGGGGGACACACCTCCCAGATCCTGCCCTGGCACCTGATTCACTGCTCATCACAGCTCTGTGCTCCTTTAGAGTCACTTAGAACCTGTAGCCCTGGTTCTGTGCCTGAGGTGTTTTGGTTTTCTGAAATTCCTTTCCCAGGGAATTTTCTGTAAACAGGAGAAATGTTTTTGTAACTGGAACTTTGTTATTCATTCCTTTCCCTGGGAGGGACTTCTTCTTGGTGTCCCTCTGCTCTGAGCAATGTGAGTGAGGAGGTTTGTCTTTGTGTCACCAATCCAATTGGTCTGTGTAGAATAGTATAAAAGGGAGACACATCCCAAAAACAAAGGAGTCATTTTCATCCTTCTGAATCTCAGAGTCTGTGTCCTTGTGGGGTAAAACAGTGTCAAGAACCCCTTGATGGGTTATATTATGGGATGCAGGATGGGGCATTCCTTCATAAAATCATAGAATCATTAAGGTTGGAAAAGACCTCCGAGATTACAGAGTCCAGCCTTTAAAAATCCTCACAAAAGGACATGTTGTCACCTCATTTCCTTCTGATACTGTCACACAGGAGCTCATGTGAGCTGTGGTGGCACATGGTGGGATTCTTGGGGGTTTGTGCAGGGCCAGGGGTTTATGTCCAGGTGCTGGAGGTGCCCCAGGTGCCAGAGGAGTCAGAGGTGCCCCAGGTGCTCCAGGTGCCAGAGGTGGCCCAGGTGTCCCAGGTGTTCCAGGTGGCCCAGGCTGTCAGCAGCAGCCATTGTGCTGTTAATTCTGAGCTGGCATTAAATAATGTTAACTGGCTCCTGCCCCTCCTCCCTGCATTATTTTGGCATCATTAAGCAATGTGAGCTGTTGCTTTCTCAAAACACATGTGCATAGCAACCACCCAAAAAGGTTATATTTTCTTCCTAACATGCAAATAACTCATTAATGCAAATTTGTTTGGCATCCGTGGCTGGGTTTGCCATGGGCAAAGGGAAGGAGTCAGGTTCAATCCCAGTTTAATTGCTGCAGCAGCTATTCTGGGCCCCGGTGGGAACGAGGTGATTCATCCACACCCTTCCCTTCCCAGGGACTGCACACCCAAAGCCCAGAGCAGGGGATGGGGTTTGCACACAAACACAGCCGAGCACAGCACAACGATCCCCAGCACTCCTGTGTCACCCTGGTTTTTCAGCCTTCTGATAGTTTACATTTCTACTGGAGCTTTCTCACACATTGTAAAATAAACAGAGTGATGTTTTGTAAATCATGCATTCCTTTCCAGGGGGAAGGACAAACTGCTGGTTTGACCAGCGGGGTCTGAGGGGTGTCAACCTCATCTCCCCCATCACTGGTCAAAGTCCAAACTCTATTTAAACCCTGAATCTAAAAATAAAGTTCTTTTTTTCTCACTCTCAACCTGATGGGTGAGTATCCTTCTTTTCGTGTCCTCTTGTGACACTCCTGCTGGGTTTTGAGGTGAACAATGAGGTTTTGACCTCACAGCAGGATCCCTCCTGCCCTGGCCAGCTGTCCCCAGCCCTGTGCTGGCCCATCCTGCCACCCCGTCCTGGGGGACACCAGGGGACACGCAGCAGTGAGGGCAGGGAGGGCCTCGATGCTGGGGAGAAATGCACAACTTCACTTTTAAAAGCTGCAACAGAGGAAGGCTGGACAAAGAGAAAATGAGCCAAAACCTGTTCCAGTGGGAACCTGGAGCAGCCTGGGGTAGTGGGAGGTGTCCCTGCCATGGCAGGGGTGGCACTGGGTGGGATTTAATTCCCTTCCAACCCAAACCAGTCTGGGATTTGATGATTCTATGAAAAAAGGAAGAAAGAAAAAAAAAACAAAACCAAAAAAGGCCCCCCAAAAAACAAACAAAAACCCCACAAACAAACAAACAAACAGAACCAAAAAAAACCCCACGAAAAAAACCAAACAAACCTGACCAAAAAGCCAAAGACAGAAAAACAACAGAGATGGAAATGCAGATTTTTTAAAAAGCAATTAAAAAAAAAAAACCCTAACCCAAAAGTAACAGAGCAAAAAAAAAAAAAAGAAACACTTCCAACATTGCAGATGGAACTGGACATAAACCATAAGGAAACAGAACTATGGAGTGATATAAATTTTTAAGCAAATCTGATGACTGACCTCAGATAACAACGGACAAAGCAAATAATGGGAAATCAATGGAGGCAAAAGAAGAGACCAGGAGAGAGTTTGCAGAGAGTGTTCCCTGAAAAGACTGAAGCAATGAAGAGCTGAGCCACCTTTGCTAGGAAATGGGTGTGAAAAATTGGAAGAAATAATGGATGGCTTTTCTTGGCATCTCTTGTGTCAAAAGGAGGGGTTTGTTCTCCTGTCTCAGTAGAAACAGAGAAATTTTTCCTTTCTTGGACAGGGGAATTTCTAGAAACCCTCTGTCTCATGTTATTTTTGTAAAACATACATTGAATTTCCTGGAGTTACAGCGGTTGCTTATAAAAAGTAATTTATAAAAAATAATTTATAAAAATGAAGCAAAATCTCTCAATTATGATCAACACATTGTGTTTTATTTTGAAGGATGGCATGACAGGAAAACACAGAGCTGGAGCCAGCAGTGCTCCAAGCAGGTCCCACCTGCTGGGCCTTTCCCTCAGGTGAGCTGTAGCCTGGTCCCAGGGGCTGAGGTCACAAGTGGAGTGTGATTCCTGGCCTGAGCTTCATCTTTATTGCAAGAAGTGAGAAATCCATGACAAGGAAAGTGTAATTCATTTTGCCAGTGTAAGGCACTGTGCCATGGTGAAATGTCAATCTCCTGTGGAACAAATGAAAACTGGGACAGACAATGTTTGATTAGTCACAACTAAATCCTCCTAATTCCCAGAACTTCGTTCCCTTGAGGTGGGAACGTTCCAAGCCAGGCTGGACAGGGCTGGAGCAGCCTGGGGTGGTGGGAGGGTCCCTGTCCATGGCAGGGATGGGGTGGGGTGGGATGGTGACTCTGTTTTACACCACAACGACTCAGACTCTGAGATTCAGAAGGCTGAAAATGACTCCTGTATTTTTGGGATGTGTCTCCCTTTTATACTATTCTACACAGACCAGCTGGATTGGTGACACAAAGACAAACCTCTTCACTCACATTGCTCAGAGCAGAGGGACATCAAGAAGAAGTCCCTCCTAGGAAAAGGAATGAATAACAAAGTTACAGTTACAAAAACATTTCTCCTGTTTACAGAAAATTCCCTGTGAAAAGAATTTCAGAAAACCAAAACACCTCAGGCACAAACCAGGGCTACAGGATGGGATGGGATGGGATGGGATCAGGGGGATAGGATGGGATGGGGTGGGATGGGATGGGACGGGATGGGATGGGATGGAGTGGGGTGGGATGGGATGGGATGGGATGGGCTTTAAGGTCCTTCCCAGACCAAACCAGGAGTCCATTATCATAGACTTATTTTTAAAACTTCTGAAGATGTTTTGAACAGATTGCAACTGGAATCTTTTCCAGATGTCAAGACAGTTTTACACCATGGAGAGGAAAGAGCCACTGACGTACCAACATTCAGAGCAGGGCACGGGTGATGTCTGAGGGCTGAGAATTGTGACAGGCAAAGTCAGCCCTGAGCCTGGCTGATGTGTTCTGTGACCACATCTCCAATTCCATGGACAGTGGGAAGCTGGGCTGTCACAGCTACCATCTGAACACCTCTGTGAATTCTGATTTTTCACAGTGCTGTTTGGGGTCTCTTCTTTTAGACTACAAAAATAAGACTCTGGGCCTCTTTACAGTGAACCTTCAGCAGAGTCTTAGCAAGCTGTATCATGGATCACTAATTTAAATCTGTGTTTCCTGGGGCATCACTATCAGAGCATTGATTTGCCCTTCCAGAAGTGGAATCAGCTTAACCCTTGGATGGACCTGCCTTTCCCTTCAGCCTCCTGAAGGGATGAGGAAAATCAAATCAAAAGCGAAAGCCAAAGCCACGTTTTGGGGCTGAAAAGGAGGGATCAACTCCTGGGTGTGGTACCTTATCACAGGTAGGATCCGTGGAATATCCTGAGCTGGGAGGGACCCACAGGGATCATCCCAGCCCCTGTCCCTGCCCAGACCCCCCAGCAATCCCACCCTGGGCATCCCTGGCAGTGCTGTCCAAAGGCTCCTGGAGCTCTGGCAGCCTCGGGGCCGTGCCCACTCCCTGGGGAGCTTTTCCAGGGCTTATTCCACCCTCTGAGGGAAGAACCTTTCCCTGATGTCCATCCTGACCCTCCCTGGCACAGCTCCAGCCCTTCCCTGGTGCTGTCCCTGTCCCAGGGAGCAGAGATGTCCCTCCTCTCTCCTGGACCCCCCAGGTGCCCGTCCCCACACACGGGATCTGCCCCAGGGGCCCCATCCCAGCTCCAACACCTGATGTGTGCCTGGAGAAAACAATCCAAAACAATCCAAAAAGATCCAAAAAGAGCAGACCCCACTTCAAGCAGGGCTGACAGCAAAGAGCTGTAACAGGCTCTGTGAGGAGCCCCCAGGCTGTGCTGGGGTTTGGTGCCCGAGTTAACTCTCTGTGTGCTGGGACACCTGGGCACTGCCCTCTGAACTACGCAGGGAGCAGCAGCACCTGCAAACTCCGGGTGCTGAAGCCCTTTGGCTCCCACTCCTTGTCCTTGCAAAACCTGGAATGCAGAGGGACTTCAGGCTGTGCTGCACCTGCCCGGGCTCTGGGGCTGCCAGCAGCCTCACCCCAGAACTCAGAGCCATAAAAATTCTATTTTCCCTCAGAATGAGAGGGAAGCTGGCTCTGCTGCTTTAAAACACTGATTTATGTTATCCCTTCCCCAGTTTCCTGGAATGGGGCCAGACTCTCCAGCTACGAGGGGGTTTTGTGAAGGCAGCAATGAGATCCACTCTGCTGACCTTGGATAATTCCTGAGTCCAGCACATTATTGCTTGTCAGGCACCTGCCAGTCTGTCAGTGCAGCCTGCTCAGTGGGACCAGGGCTGGAACTGGTCATGCTGGATACAGCCATGGCCCCAGGCTGTTCCTTCCAGAATCCATCTTGCAGACATGTTCTGTGCCAGATTTGTGGAAGTGTTCCTCATTACACTTGGCAGGGGGCTGTAATGGCCGTGGGTGCCCACACAGAACTCCAGAATTCATTAGGAACTGTTTGAGGCAGATGGACAAAAATGGCCATCATGTCCCATAATTAAACCTGAAAGGGATTGTCAAGAGAATTTCGTGTCTTCCTTTTACACAAATACTTCAAGTCACATCTTATTTACAGGTTTGATGGGAAATGCTGTCTCTTACCTCATTTTGTCTTTACTTCTCCAGAGGTGAGTGTCAGGCTGGGAGCAAAGACAGGAGGGGATGAACACAGAAAAGGGGAAAATCCAGAAGAGCAGGAATCCAGAGAGGTCTGTGAGAAGCCTGTGCAGTGACTGCTGCCCACTGAGATGGGCATGGGCAGCGTTCCTGTGTTCAGGGGCAAGAGCCAAGGCTCTGGGATGAGCCCTGAGCCAGCCCTGGGAGAGGCTGCTCCTCTCCTGCATCACTGGGGGAGCACACAGCACAGGGCTCTGCCAGGAGGGGGATAAAAAACCACAGTTTAAGGCATAAAATGAGCTATTGCACAAGGAGCAGGACAGTTACACATGAGGGTGATTTATCTTTGGTTTCCTGAAGAGGAGCCTAAATGAATATTTGCGGATGCAAAGCCCCGAGTTCTCGATTGAGTACAGGGAGATAGTGGGTTTATCTGTGCTCACACTCACTCCTCCCGTGCTCCTCTGACAGAATCCTTCATGCTGCAGCCTTTTCTCCACCAGGAGCACAATGGAAAGCACATTTTAGGAGGCCACTTTTAACTGATGTTCAGTGCCACGTTCCTTCAGTGCCAGTTCTCCTCCCTCCCCTATCCCTGGACATCACAATTTAAACTGATTTAAAAGCTTTTTATTCTTTTGGCAAAATCGGCCAGTGCAGCCTTTAGGGGAGCTCTGCAAAGAGGGATTTGGGCAGGAATTCCCTCCAGCCCAGGCTGATCCCTGCTCTCGGGGCTGCAGAGAGGACATGGAACCAGCTTGGGAGGATTAACCCTGAGCTTGTTGTTCTCCCTTGCAATGAGGCTGATGGGAAGTGTCAAGGTTTAACTCCAGAAACACAATTAGCATGGAAAGCAGGACTTTCAACAAATGGCATTATGATGGATTAAGGAGGGATTACTTCCTTGGATCTAACAGCTCTCAAGAAAATAACTTTAAAAAAATAAATTTAAAAAAAAGCTAAGAAATTAACTTGTTTTCCCTGCGAAGGAGATTTGTTTGCCTTCACTGCCATCTGCCATCCCTTGCCAATTTCATAAACAAGTAGACTAAAACAATGACACAAATCACCCGGGCCAAACCTGCCTGTGAATCTCCTCACCAGGGCTGGGCTGGGTCAGGGAGCTGCCAGAAGGTTCTGCTGCCCCTGGCACTGGGCACAGCTGGGCCTGGCACGGGGTTCCAGCTGTGCCTGTGTCCCAGCAGGGCAGGGGAGAGCAGGGGCAGCAGGGGAGTGTGGGGCCAGAGTGTCAGGGACAGTGAGGGACCA
>JANPWX010025130.1:0-11354 GCA_024734555.1 Trochalopteron elliotii | reverse complement strand
CATCCCTCTCTGGGCAGGGCAGTCCTGGCAGGGTGGGACCCCTCTCACCCCTCCCTGGGCAGAGCAGTCCTGGCAGGGTGGGACCCCTCTCACCCCTCCTTGGGCAGGGCAGTCCTGGCAGGGTGGGACCCCTCTGATCCCTCCCCTCCCTGCCCCTCCTTCTCCACTTCTGCCTGCTCATCCTTTTGCTCTGTCACAGCCGAGCTGGCACCAAGCAGTATTTTTCTTCTCATGCTCTCAGAGACATTGGAGCACTCGAAGTGCCATTATTGCTGCTCTTAAGAGTTCCAGGTTTCCCTACAATGAAGAGAATCAATACGAGCACTGCGATAGGTGACGACCCCTCTATAGCTTTAGAAATTTTACATCCTTCTCCCTTCTCTGCTTTTCATTATGTCTAATTACCTGATCTATAGCTCCAAACAGGAATCAATGGGGCTGGATTGCAACAAATTATTGTGGATTCTCTTTAAAAAAAAAAAAGGTTCAGAGAGTGCTATTGAGTATGACACTTCCAATTATATAAAGCAAATGAGCTTTCCATTGGAGCTGGAGAGCTGGGAGCCAGTTCATTACTGACTGCTCATATTCCACTAAGGGTACAGATGGTTTATTTATCCTTCAGGACTCCCCCTTGCACCTTCCAGGGAGGCTCTGTGCCCTCAGCACCGTACCCTGACCCTGCTCTGTGCAGGGCTGTGTTCCAGCCCTGTGTTGGACCTGCAGGGAGTGGGACCCATGGGACACTCCCAGGGGTGTGGGTGCACCCCTCGGGGGTGTGTGCATCCCAGCAGCTGCACAGCACCTGGATAAAGGCTCTTTCCCAGTAGCACCACCGAGTTCTCCTGGTTTAATAAAGGGGGTTGTGTTTTCCTGAGGCACACAGGGAGAAATCCAGGAGTTGTAGCAAATTGCTCTGCCTGGAGAAGTGGGGTTGGTTATTAGTGATTCTCTGGTGGTGAGTCAATGCCTGCTGACACCAGCATTCCCCCTCAAAAGAATCCCTTATTTGCCCAGCCCTTCTCCCCTCACTCCCTGCTCCACACTGGATCCTCGCTGGAGCTTCTGTTCTGTTCTCTAAAATCCGGTGCCAGCCTCACCTCACTGGGAAAACGTGCCTAGGAGGCAGTCAGATCGAGTTCTGGATCATAATAAACCAAAAAAAATCCAGTTTTGGACATTTCCTGCTGTGGGGGTCTTCTCTACCATGCACCATAACCTGAAGTGTGTGACCCTGAGCCCCTGCACAGCTCCCAAGCCTTGCAAACAGAGCTGGAGAGTTTCATCCCTGAGGTGGTCCCGCCTTCATCTCAGGGGTAGCATTTTAATTGAGAAAATTTCATTATTATGGCTTTTCTCTCAGATCGTCTTTGCCACCTTCTGTAGTCTCTTTCTGTTTGTCAGTTGTGCTTGAAGATCTGACACTGCTGGAACTCAGCTGAAAGGAAAAATTAGGAATGTGGGCACCCTTTAATCACCCAGCTACTGTAACAAGTGGGGACAGACAACAACGGAGAAAATCAACCAAAAGAATAACTGTGCTTTTAATGTTTCTATGGAAATTTATGGAAAGGAAGTGTGATGCACAGGCACAGCACCTCATTTGGTATGCACAAGGCACAACATGCTGAGCTGCTAATGAGGTAGCAATTTGGAGGTTTGGGAAGTGCTGGCTATGCTTTGTGCCCACAAGAATCAATGAAAACTGATGAGTGAAGGTTTACAAAACTCAGCGTAAGAACTACAGGAGCTTTGTGCCCGGATGGAGGGGCAGAGCTGCCAGCACAGGCTCAATTCCTCACATAACGTCTGGATCAGCTTGAATTTTGTTCCTAAAGGTACAGCAAAAAGACATACCTGCTTTCCATTTCAGAGCTGGAACTTCATAAATATTTTAATTTGCCAAGTGCCTGCTATTTAATGTTTGCATAGCAAGGAAATGTGAGAGAGCAGTGCCTCGCATGAAGCTCTTGGAAAACAAATTTGGGCCCCTTTGATTGTCTGCCCCACTGTGGAATGAGGGAGCCTCATCCACCATGTCCTGTCTGTTGTCAGCAAGCACCACTCTGGGATTATTTGTATCTGAAAAAAACCAACCCCACCACTGAGCTGAGTACCTCTGAAGACAGGAAGTTTTGCTTTTGGCTATTAAAGGAGCAGAATAAAATAAATCACTTATGCTGAATAAATCATTGATTCTGAGTTACACACGAGTGCTCCTCGGTGCTGGCTTCCGGGTGAGACAAGTGGGACACGTTTGTGTGACTCTACTGTTGAATTTGCAGCCTGAATCTGTCCCAAGGGCTTCCCAAAAATAACTGTGTTGAATAACTGGGTTGAAAAACAAAGATAGGCAGGGACCAAATCCAGAGCGCACAGCACTGCAGCCTCTGCCACTTATCTCTGTGCTGCAGAGGAGGTGGATCGCCAGCAGTGCAGGAGGGCAGAAATCTCAGAACCACTGAATCCTTTCGGCTGGAAAATCCCTCCCAGCCCATCGAGCCAAGCTCTGCCCCATCCCCACCCTGTCCCCAGCCCAGAGCTCTGAGTGCCACCTCCAGGAATTCCCGGGACACCTCCAGGGATGGGCACTCCAAACCTCCCTGGGCACTTCCAAGGCCTGAGCACCCTTTCCATGGGGAAATTCCTGCTGCTGTCCACCCTGAGCCTCCCCTGGCCCAGCCTGAGGCTGTTCCCTCTCCTCCTGTCCCTGTTCCCTGGGAGCAGAGCCCGACCCCCCCGGCTGTCCCCTCCTGGCAGGGACTTGTGCAGAGCCACAAGGTCCCCCCTGAGCCTCCTTTTCTCCAGGCTGAACAACCACAAACGTGGGTGAACCTTTTCCCACCTGAGCCCCCGTGGATGAAGCCTCTTCTGCCCCATTCCCCATTCCCAAGACGTGTCCAGCAGCCCAGCCCCTCTTTTTTCCAGCAGCCCCTTTGTGCTGCTCTGGGGCAGGAGCAGCCAGCAGAGCAGGTCAGTGTTTGCAGTGACCTCTGTGCCCTTGGTGTGCTGTCTCAGGCAGAGCCTGCAGCGAGGCAGCCCCGTGCATGGGACACACAATCTGCATTTATTCCAGCCCTGGATCAAGGGGAGGCATCCATAACGCCGAGGTCCTGGCGGGCTCCGGATTGATGGAGCCGTCTCGCTAACGGAGGCTGTCCCTGGCAAGAGGGAGCAAAAAGCTGCTGGCAAAGAGGTATTAACTTCACTGTGCTGCATTTTATGAGGCAACAAAGAGTGTCTTGGTTCTGTGCCGTGAAAGTAAATAGAACAATATTTCAGACCTCCTTATTCAGTTGTCCAAATGCACATAACCGATTTTTGCAGATAGGGATTTATGTTCTCTTGTCAGCATCTAATAAAGTAGAGCAATTGCTCCTGCCATTTATTTCAGTGCTGTTGCCTTTAGCTGAGTATCCTTGTGTACACTTTGTTCTGCCTGCCCTGTGTGCTGCCCAGCAATGGGATCCAGCAGCTCGGGATGCTCTGGACCACACCCGAGAAGGTTTGGAGAGATGTTAGAGGTGTCCAGTGAAGGGTGGAGAGGGGAAATCATCAAAGGAGTGGCTCAGGGAGCTGGGAAAGTGGCTCAGCCTGCAGCAAAAGAGGCTTGGGGGGCCCTTCTGGCTCTCCTTAAGTCCCTGCCAGGAGTTTGTAGGGCAGCCCAGCAGCTGCTCACCACAAGATGGGCAATACTGAGTGTGCAGGGCTGCGTCAGGCAGTCTCCTCAGCCTCTCCTTGTGAGCAGGGCTGCAGATGGATGTGTCAGGTGCAGTGGGACACTCGCCATGCCCTGCCTGTGTTGGGGCGGTGGGGTGGCTTTTGGCAGCCTTTGTGAGCCTTTGGCAGCCCTGCCCTGGCCTAGCAGTGTGGGCTGGTTGTGGAAGGGTCAGTGGGCAGCCTGGGCACCCAGCAGCTGCTGCCCGTGTCCCCCCTCATCCCACGGGCTGGTGAGCACTGGGCATTGCAGGTCAGCCAGGGGTGACACTGTGCATGGACAAGCTGGGAGCCAGCACAGCCCTTTCCTTACTCTGCCAGCAGAATTCAGCAAGAAAATAGGTTTCTATGCTTCAGTGGCAGTTTTAAAAGATTTCTTTTTTTTTTTTTTTTTTTTTCATGTTTTATTCAGCTCGAATTTGTATTTCAGCTCCCAGTTCCTTGAGAGGAAATACAAATCGATCCAGACGAGCAGCGGCCGGTTCATCCCCGGGACTGTCTGTGTAAAGAATCGCTCTGCAGAGCCCCAGCAGGACGTGAGCAGAGAGGCTGAGGAAAGCCCTGGGGGCTGTGCTGTCGGCTCTGGGCTGCTCTGCTGCTCTCTGGTGCTGCTGGCACGGAGCTGGCTCCAGCACAGGGCAGTGAGCGCTCCCGAGACGCCAGCGACGGATGGGGCTAGGCACGGGGGGTGTGGCAGTTTGGGAATCATGGCTTTGGAATGCTTTTCCTTTGGAATGCCTTCCCCGAGTTTGGGGAGCATGGCTTTGGGAATGATTTTCCTTTGGCTTGAGTTCTCCAAGTTTGGGAATCATGGCTTTGGAATGCTTTTCCTTTGGATTGCCTTCCCCAAGTTTGGGGAGCATGGCTTTGGAATGATTTTCCTTTGGATTATGCCAGTTTGGAGAGCATGGCTTTGGGAATGATTTTCCTTTAGATTGCTTCCCCCAGGTTTGGGGAGCATGGCTTTGGGAATGATTTTCCTTTGGCTTGAGTTCTCCAAGTTTGGGGAGCATGGCTTTGGGAATGATTTTCCTTTAGATTGCTTCCCCCGGGTTTGGGGAGCATGGCTTTGGGAATGATTTTCCTTTGGATTGCTTTCCCCAAGTTTGGGAATCGTGGCTTTGGGAATGTTTTTCCTTTGGATTTCTTTCCCCAAGTTTGGGGACCATGACTTTGGGAATGATTTTCCTTTGGGCTGTTTTCCCCAAGTTTGGGGAGCATGGCTTTGGGAATGATTTTCCTTTGGGCTGTTTTCCCCAAGTTTGGGATGCATGGTTTTGGGAATGATTTGCCTTTGGATTTCTTTCCCCAGGTTTGGGGAAACATGGCTTTGGGAACGATTTTCCTTTGGATTGCCTTCCCCAGGTTTGGGGAAGCACGGCTTTGGGCATGTTTTTCCTTTGGATTGCTTTCCCCAAGTTTCAAAAGAGCTGAGGGCTGTGAGGTGACACGACAGTTTTCGTGAAACACTGCGATTTTGACTGTGACGCATTTTTCAGAAAATGCACATTTTTCATCCTTCCAATATCCTCCCACCCATATTTCCTGACAGAAATGTTTTGGGCTTGCATCTTGAAGATTGCAAAAAGAAACCAGTGTTGAAATATCGAACCTTTTCCCTATGCACATGTTTATTTATGTGCTCGACACGAAGTAGCTTGACAAAAATCGTGTGGCTTGTTGCAATTGAAATGCACATCCCAAGTGTTTCTGCTTTCCATTAACACCTGGGAGAGCGAAAGGCTGAAATATTGCCTCTTTTGTGGTTTGTTTCACAGAGGATGGGTTTGAAACACAAATAAGGAGTGAAAAAAGAAGAAACCACTGCTTTTTGAATACCAGCTGCTGTAAACTCCAGGGTTAAAATGTCCTTGTGCCCCCTCTACTTGCCCGTCATTATTCACCAAGGACAAGGAAAGAATGACAGAGCTCAGCACCCCTGACTGCAAATTCAAGCCTATATTTTTTACATTTTAACTGTTCCAGTGGAATGAAATCCTGAACTCCATTTTCCCCCTGCTCTTGGATGTGCTATAAATGGAACTGCCTGCTGGAGGAGAACCTGGGGGTTGATGTTTGTCAAACACAGGGAGATCCTCCCGTGTGTAAACCAAATGAAAGCCAAGTGCTGCAGGTCTGTGTCCTTCACAGCAGGAGGATTCCCAGGGACACTGGAGGCTCTTGCAGCAAGGATGTGCAGGGCAGAGCCTGGGCTCACCTCAGCAGGGGACACTGAACCTCCTCCTGCTTGTTAGAAAACAGAGCAGGGAAACACTGGGCTCCAAAAGAGCTAATAAAAATGATAAGGGACATTTATAGTGATAATTTGGTGCTATTAAATATATCCATTTATTTTCTGTTTTTAAACTCGCAGTTTATTTTTAACAATGGTAACAGGCACGCTTGTGAGAGTTATACTGATATTTATGAATCTTAACATGAAAGGGAACATTGCACTGAAAATGAATGTGCTAAGGGTAGGATTTTTCTGTGGAAAGCTATAAACAGCTTGCAAAATCTACCAGTTTTAGCCTAGATTCTCATAAATGAAACAGTTTGGGCAGAGAACCTCGGGTGCATCCTTAGGTCAAGCAGTGCTGGTACTGTTTGCAGAATGGAGGATGGAAACACCCGCTTTCCAGGGAGCCACATCATGAACCTCTGCCTGTGGCTCTTTGGGGTTTTTTTGCCCTTCTTGCTCCAATAGTTCTGTCCCTCCCCTTGTGACTGTTCCTGGTGTCTTTGCAGCTGTCAGTCCTATCCTCAATTCAGCCACTTCTCCTGTGCTGAACAAGACAGAAACTTTTTCCTATCCCTTGTAAAACACTCCATCCACTCTCCTGTCATTTTCTACCCAGCTGTCATCAGTTTCCATCTGATTTTCTTCCCCCTGCACAGGTTCATACATTATTCCAGATGAAATTCCTCCAAGGGTTTGTGCAGCACCATTACAGGGAACATGTCCTGGCTGCCAGTTTTCACAAAATACTTTTCCTGTTTACAGGAGACTGTGCTGTGAACATGAAACTCCTCTTGAGCTCCTCAGGAGCCCAGCAGGATCAGGAGCCTATTTTAACTTAATGGATGCTGATATCCTGACAGTGAGAGCTCAGCATCCAGTGTCCAGAAGCAGGTCTCCCTGGAATGCATTTCTGTGTCCCTCCATCCCAGCCCAGGTTCCTGCTGCACATTCACTGTGCTGGACAGCAGCAGCTCTCCCTGGAATGCATTTCTGTGTCCCTGCATCCTGCCCCAGGTTCCTGCTGCACATTTACTGTGCTGGACAGCAGCAGCTCTCCCTGGAATGCATTTCTGTGTCCCTGCACAGGTTTCTGCTCACTCTTCTGGACAGCAACAGCCCTGGGCAGGGCCCGCTGCAGCCTCACTGCAGCTCCTCACGATCCTCCCTGCACATTCCCTGTGCCTGTGCCTGGATCCTGCCCTGCCAGGCAGCCACGGTGTGCTCAGCACTGCCACACCATCCTTTTGGGGCTGAGGAGATGGGGCACTGCTGCAGGTACCTTGATGAATTAATTCTCACAGAGGGCACAGGGAATCTGCAGGGAGGTGTTCCAGATCTTCCCACAGCTGCTTCCATGGGGTGCTGTGGGCAGCCCAGCAGGGGCAGGGATGGTGCAAGGGGTGGTGCAAAGCTGCTCCTTCCTTCAGGAGGGACGTGGGAGATGCCCTGGGCACAGCCCAGGCACTGCTGGCACAGGACCAGCCTTCAGACTTTGCAAAGCCACCCCACCCTGCCCATCCAGGCACTGGCACCACGGCAGGTTCATCCCACACTCGTTCTCCATTGTGACAACACCCTCAGGGAATGCCTGTCCCACTCCATCCAGTGAGGAATTTCAGAGAGTCACAGAATACTCTGGGTTGGAGGGACCTTAAATCCCACCCAGTGCCACCCCTGCCATGGCAGGGACACCTCCCACTGTCCCAGGCTGCTCCAACCTGGCCTTGGGCACTGCCAGGGATCCAGGGGCAGCCACAGCTGCTCTGGGAATTCCAGCCCGGCCAGGAATTCCCAATTCCCAATCTCCCATCCAGCCCTGCCCTGGGAAGTGGGAAGCCATTCCCTGTGTCCTGGCAGTTCAGGCCCTCTTCCCTGTCCTGTTCTCTTGAAGCCCCTTTAGTCACTGGAAGGGTCTCTGACGTCTCCCTGGAGCCTTCTCTTCTTCAATTTGGAATTCAACAATTAACTTTGAACTGTCTACAATATAATAAGATTAATTTTCCCTGCTCTCCCCACCAATTCCAGTGAATTCTGCAGCTGACCAGGGCTGGCAGGGTGCCCTGGCACAGCCCCAGGCTGTGGCTGTCTGTGCTGCCTGGAACTTTGCTGCCTTGTGGGCAGCTCGTCCCTGTCACATGCTGCAGAGCTGGTGTTTCTCAAACATTGTCTTGAATTGCCAAATAAATGTATTAAAAGGAAGATTTCTGTGGGGTGCACACTGGTATTGTTTTCAGTCAAAACTTCTTTACAATATTGGTTGTGTCTTGAAAGTAATTAATTTGGCAGGAAGTTAAAAAGAGAAAAAAATAGACAGATTTGAAGGCTGGTTTCCAGTTCTCATTGCTCTGTCTTTATCTCTCAAGGAAAGACTGCACACAGGTGTCAAACGAGAAGGCTGCTCATAATTACACTCCTTAAACACTTAATAACATTTTCTTAAATTAATATATTCCCCATCTGTGTAGCATTTAAGACATTCAGCTCATAATATTGCCTAGTTTATCAGTGTCAAATGACACATCCTTGATCCATTGGAGAATATTATCAACAGATAGAGGCTTAACGTGTGTTATTGCTCATTCAGCTAATGAGTGTGATTCGAGCTGCTGCTATAATTAATAACAGAACTCAGGCACCAACTGGGGTGGGGATCTAACTTCATTTCATGCAGAAAAGCTGTGCAGGTACGGAAATGGACAGACCCCCCAGTGACAGTGGAGGAGGTTCAGTGGGGCTGGGTCACTGCAGTGCTGTGGGATGGCTCTGGGTGCCCCTGGGCACAGCCCGTGCTCCTGCTGCAGGCCAGGAGGAATCACACAATTCCAGCTTTGCTGGGGCTGGAAAAACCCTCCCAGCCCATCCAGTCCCAGCTGTGCCCGATGCCCACCCTGTCCCCAGCCCAGAGCTCTGAGTGCCACCTCCAGGAATTCCTTGGACACCTCCAGGGATGGGCACTCCAAACCTCCCTGGACACTTCCAAGGCCTGAGCACCCTTTCCATGAAAAAAATTCTTCTTGAAGCTGCCTTGAAGAGCCAAGGGCTCGGCAGTTAGAGGCTTTTCATTCCCTTCCCTGGACCTGGGGACAGGCGGCCAGTGGTGCCAAGGGGCTGGGACAGAGCAGGCTGCATGACCTGGTGGATGCACCTGCAGCATTGTCCCTGGTGCAAAGGCTCTGAGGCCAAAGGGACACGTGGCACCAAGTGTTGTGACCTCCTCTGCCATGGAGGTGGCAGGGCTGTGATGGACTCTGTCTGGGGGACACAGAGACCCCAGGGCAGGTGATGGAAAGCAGGGCCACCCAAAGGTGTTCAGATGGCCTCAGACAGCAGCAGAGCCGCTGACCAGTGCTCCTGAGAAGTGCCTGGCTGTGCTCTGACCCTGAGCAGTGCCAGGGACTGGCAGGAGAAGGGGCTGTGCCACCCCGGCTTGGCAGAACCCAGCACGCTTTGGTTTCGTGGCTCTGTCCAGTTCTGTCCTGATTGCTGAGCAGAGCTGAGCAAGGAATAATGTGAGTTTCTTTTGCCATCTCTCCAACTGCTGGTTCACTCTGGATCCTCCCTGTAATGGTACCTAAAAGCATTTGTGTCTTAATTATTGATATCATTTTTTGTAATTAAAATACCTGCTCATCCTGTCACGGAATTTCTAACTGGAGCAGTGCCTTGCTGGATAAAAGCACATCATTAAAGTGCTCTCCTTCCCCTTTGGCACACTCTGGTCTCGTTGCCATCGAGCCGGTTTTACAGGAGGTAAAAATGTCAGGAGTTCATCGGGCCGTGACCCTGCGCTGGGTACTGGATCAGGCTGCGAGTCCCCCGGCCTCCAGCTGGGATTAATGTGTTTGTGACTGAGCTGCTGTGCTTGCACGGCCGAGCCAGCTGGGAATCAGCTGCCTTGCTGCTGCTTAGTTTCCCCTTTCATGGCTGTTTTTAATCAGACTTGGAGGTTTTGGGGCTAAAGCGGCTCAAGCCGAGCTTTGCTGAGCCCAGCCCCACCCGTGCTCCCTGTGGGGAGACCTCAGCTCCTCTGCCCCAGCTCTGCTCTCATTAAACAGCTCCTTCCTCCCCCACACATCAATATTTCATGGGATCTAAGTCTCCCTTTACTAAACATAAATAATCAATTCCACCAGATTTTAAAAGAGGAGACTGAAATCCAGTGTAGCCCTGGCCAGGCAGTTCCAGGACTCTGGGCAAGGGTTTGCTCTAAAACACCAGAGAGATGTGGACAAGGAATTCAAAGAGGGAGGAAAGAAACCAGTGAACAATGGGGAGTCCCTCACCAGCAGACCTTGCTAAAGCCCTGTGGCACTGACAATCACAGTGCCACGTCCCAGCTTGGTGTCCATAGCCCCTGGTGACACCGTGACTCTGGTGAGGATGTCCCACGTTGTGTGAGTGGCTGGGGCACACAGAGGGGCTGTCACCCCGGGCCAGGCTGTGGCTGTGGTGACACGGGTGGGCTGTTCCAGCAGAGGGTCTCCCCAGGCAGCCCCAGCCCCTGATGTGGTGGGAGGCTTGGGTTCCTCACTGGGGCAATCACACCCTGGGTGTGGCAGGAGGGGCTGTGGGAGGGAGGGGTGACATGAACCCCCAGATGAGATCCAGGCTTCTTCAGAACACTTGGATGCACTCGGGTGCTGCCTCTGTGCAATCATCTTGTGACAGTGGATGTTCTGGCAGGCAAAACAGACCTCAGGATTTTGATTATTTTTACTTTTTATTGCTCTCTGCTCTGAACTCACTTTCCCTCTTATATTGCTGATCCTTGTCAGAAAAAAACAACTGCAAGGAAGAATCTCTGAGAAATTGGAAAAAGATTTTTGCTTTGTTTTTGTTACTGGTGTTTTGGGGTTTTTTTTTGTATTGTTGTGTTTTTCAGTCTGTAATTGCAGACTCTTCACTGCTGAGCACAGGCGCTGAGCCAGGCATTGTTCCTTCTTTCCAGCTGACAGAATTTTTTTGTAACCACATTTTAGTCCAAGGGGAAAAGTTAAATATAGGCAGGATGAGGAAAATTACCGAGCAGCGTGGTGGAGAAAGTGCTGACTTGGGTCTGTTCCTGAGCAGAGGCAGCAGAGATTTCATGGGGTGTGAGTGCCGAGGCAGCGATGGAGCCTCGCCCAGCACGGCCCAGGACTGGTGTGGGGACCCCTTTGGGGCTGTGCTGGGGCTCCTGGCACTCCCTTGGCACTGCAGCACCTCGTGGGGCAGAGACAGAGCACGGAGTCCCTCTCTGGGGGCCAGGGGAGCCAGGGGAGCTGGTGTGTCCTTCAGCAGGCACAGAGTGAACCTGGCAGGCTGTGGGTGCTCCCTTACTCGGTGGTGCTCCTGCTCCTGTGTGACCTCAGCCTGGGACAGGGGTTTGAGACATGAGGGGATGGTTTTGGTGATG
>JANPWX010025123.1:0-11351 GCA_024734555.1 Trochalopteron elliotii | reverse complement strand
AGGGCAGTCCTGGCAGGGTGGCACCCTTCTCATCCCTCTCTGGGCAGAGCAGTCCTGGCAGGGTGGGACCCCTCTCATCCCTCCCCTCCCTGCCCCTCCTTCTCCACTTCTGCCTGCTCATCCTTTTGCTCTGTCACAGCCGAGCTGGCACCAAGCAATATTTTTCTTCTCATGCTCTCAGAGACATTGGAGCACTCGAAGTGCCATTATTGCTGCTCTTAAGAGTTCCAGGTTTCCCTACAATGAAGAGAATCAATACGAGCACTGCGATAGGTGACGACCCCTCTATAGCTTTAGAAATTTTACATCCTTCTCCCTTCTCTGCTTTTCATTATGTCTAATTACCTGATCTATAGCTCCAAACAGGAATCAATGGGGCTGGATTGCAACAAATTATTGTGGATTCTCTTTAAAAAAAAAAAGGTTCAGAGAGTGCTATTGAGTATGACACTTCCAATTATATAAAGCAAATGAGCTTTCCATTGGAGCTGGAGAGCTGGGAGCCAGTTCATTACTGACTGCTCATATTCCACTAAGGGTACAGATGGTTTATTTATCCTTCAGGACTCCCCCTTGCACCTTCCAGGGAGGCTCTGTGCCCTCAGCACCGTACCCTGACCCTGCTCTGTGCAGGGCTGTGTTCCAGCCCTGTGTTGGACCTGCAGGGAGTGGCACCCATGGGACACTCCCAGGGGTGTGGGTGCACCCCTCGGGGGTGTGTGCATCCCAGCAGCTGCACAGCACCTGGATAAAGGCTCTTTCCCAGTAGCACCACCGAGTTCTCCTGGTTTAATAAAGGGGGTTGTGTTTTCCTGAGGCACACAGGGAGAAATCCAGGAGTTGTAGCAAATTGCTCTGCCTGGAGAAGTGGGGTTGGTTATTAGTGATTCTCTGGTGGTGAGTCAATGCCTGCTGACACCAACATTCCCCCTCAAAAGAATCCCTTATTTGCCCAGCCCTTCTCCCCTCACTCCCTGCTCCACACTGGATCCTCGCTGGAGCTTCTGTTCTGTTCTCTAAAATCCGGTGCCAGCCTCACCTCACCGGGAAAACGTGCCTAGGAGGCAATCAGATCGAGTTCTGGATCATAATAAACCAAAAAAAATCCAGTTTTGGACATTTCCTGCTGTGGGGATCTTCTCTACCATGCACCATAACCTGAAGTGTGTGACCCTGAGCCCCTGCACAGCTCCCAAGCCTTGCAAACAGAGCTGGAGAGTTTCATCCCTGAGGTGGTCCCGCCTTCATCTCAGGGGTAGCATTTTAATTGAGAAAATTTCATTATTATGGCTTTTCTCTCAGATCGTCTTTGCCACCTTCTGTAGTCTCTTTCTGTTTGTCAGTTGTGCTTGAAGATCTGACACTGCTGGAACTCAGCTGAAAGGAAAAATTAGGAATGTGGGCACCCTTTAATCACCCAGCTACTGTAACAAGTGGGGACAGACAACAACGGAGAAAATCAACCAAAAGAATAACTGTGCTTTTAATGTTTCTATGGAAATTTATGGAAAGGAAGTGTGATGCACAGGCACAGCACCTCATTTGGTATGCACAAGGCACAACATGCTGAGCTGCTAATGAGGTAGCAATTTGGAGGTTTGGGAAGTGCTGGCTATGCTTTGTGCCCACAAGAATCAATGAAAACTGATGAGTGAAGGTTTACAAAACTCAGCGTAAGAACTACAGGAGCTTTGTGCCCGGATGGAGGGGCAGAGCTGCCAGCACAGGCTCAATTCCTCACATAACGTCTGGATCAGCTTGAATTTTGTTCCTAAAGGTACAGCAAAAAGACATACCTGCTTTCCATTTCAGAGCTGGAACTTCATAAATATTTTAATTTGCCAAGTGCCTGCTATTTAATGTTTGCATAGCAAGGAAATGTGAGCGAGCACTGCCTCGCATGAAGCTCTTGGAAAACAAATTTGGGCCCCTTTGATTGTCTGCCCCACTGTGGAATGAGGGAGCCTCATCCACCATGTCCTGTCTGTTGTCAGCAAGCACCACTCTGGGATTATTTGTATCTGAAAGAAACCAACCCCACCACTGAGCTGAGTACCTCTGAAGACAGAAAGTTTTGCTTTTGGCTATTAAAGGAGCAGAATAAAATAAATCACTTATGCTGAATAAATCATTGATTCTGAGTTACACGCGAGTGCTCCTCGGTGCTGGCTTCTGGGTGAGACAAGTGGGACACGTTTGTGTGACTCTACTGTTGAATTTGCAGCCTGAATCTGTCCCAAGGGCTTCCCAAAAATAACTGTGTTGAATAACTGGGTTGAAAAACAAAGATAGGCAGGAACCAAATCCAGAGCGCACAGCACTGCAGCCTCTGCCACTTATCTCTGTGCTGCAGAGGAGGTGGATCGCCAGCAGTGCAGGAGGGCAGAAATCTCAGAACCACTGAATCCTTTCGGCTGGAAAATCCCTCCCAGCCCATCGAGCCAAGCTCTGCCCCATCCCCACCCTGTCCCCAGCCCAGAGCTCTGAGTGCCACCTCCAGGAATTCCCGGGACACCTCCAGGGATGGGCACTCCAAACCTCCCTGGGCACTTCCAAGGCCTGAGCTCCCTTTCCATGGGGAAATTCCTGCTGCTGTCCACCCTGAGCCTCCCCTGGCCCAGCCTGAGGCCGTTCCCTCTCCTCCTGTCCCTGTTCCCTGGGAGCAGAGCCCGACCCCCCCGGCTGTCCCCTCCTGGCAGGGACTTGTGCAGAGCCACAAGGTCCCCCCTGAGCCTCCTTTTCTCCAGGCTGAACAACCACAAACGTGGGTGAACCTTTTCCCACCTGAGCCCCCGTGGATGAAGCCTCTTCTGCCCCATTCCCCATTCCCAAGAGGTGTCCAGCAGCCCAGCCCCTCTTTTTTCCAGCAGCCCCTTCGTGCTGCTCTGGGGCAGGAGCAGCCAGCAGAGCAGGTCAGTGTTTGCAGTGACCTCTGTGCCCTTGGTGTGCTGTCTCAGGCAGAGCCTGCAGCGAGGCAGCCCCGTGCATGGGACACACAATCTGCATTTATTGCAGCCCTGGATCAAGGGGAGGCATCCATAACGCCGAGGTCCTGGCGGGCTCCGGATTGATGGAGCCGTCTCGCTAACGGAGGCTGTCCCTGGCAAGAGGGAGCAAAAAGCTGCTGGCAAAGAGGTATTAACTTCACTGTGCTGCATTTTATGAGGCAACAAAGAGTGTCTTGGTTCTGTGCCGTGAAAGTAAATAGAACAATATTTCAGACCTCCTTATTCAGTTGTCCAAATGCACATAACCGATTTTTGCAGATAGGGATTTATGTTCTCTTGTCAGCATCTAATAAAGTAGAGCAATTGCTCCTGCCATTTATTTCAGTGCTGTTGCCTTTAGCTGAGTATCCTTGTGTACACTTTGTTCTGCCTGCCCTGTGTGCTGCCCAGCAATGGGATCCAGCAGCTCGGGATGCTCTGGACCACACCCGAGAAGGTTTGGAGAGATGTTAGAGGTGTCCAGTGAAGGGTGGAGAGGGGAAATCATCAAAGGAGTGGCTCAGGGAGCTGGGAAAGGGGCTCAGCCTGCAGCAAAAGAGGCTTGGGGGGCCCTTCTGGCTCTCCTTAAGGCCCTGCCAGGAGTTTGTAGGGCAGCCCAGCAGCTGCTCACCACAAGGTGGGCAATACTGACTGTGCAGGGCTGCGTCAGGCAGTCTCCTCAGCCTCTCCTTGTGAGCAGGGCTGCAGATGGATGTGTCAGGTGCAGTGGGACACTCGCCATGCCCTGCCTGTGTTGGGGCGGTGGGGTGGCTTTTGGCAGCCTTTGTGAGCCTTTGGCAGCCCTGCCCTGGCCTAGCAGTGTGGGCTGGTTGTGGAAGGGTCAGTGGGCAGCCTGGGCACCCAGCAGCTGCTGCCCGTGTCCCTCCTCATCCCACGGGCTGGTGAGCACTGGGCACTGCAGGTCAGCCACGGGGTGACACTGTGCATGGACAAGCTGGGAGCCAGCACAGCCCTCTCCTTACTCTGCCAGCAGAATTCAGCAAGAAAATAGGTTTCTATGCTTCAGTGGCAGTTTTAAAAGATTTCTTTTTTTTTTTTTTTTTTTTTCATGTTTTATTCAGCTCGAATTTGTATTTCAGCTCCCAGTTCCTTGAGAGGAAATACAAATCGATCCAGACGAGCAGCGGCCGGTTCATCCCCGGGACTGTCTGTGTAAAGAATCGCTCTGCAGAGCCCCAGCAGGACGTGAGCAGAGAGGCTGAGGAAAGCCCTGGGGGCTGTGCTGTCGGCTCTGGGCTGCTCTGCTGCTCTCTGGTGCTGCTGGCACGGAGCTGGCTCCAGCACAGGGCAGTGAGCGCTCCCGAGCCGCCAGCGACGGATGGGGCTAGGCACGGGGGGTGTGGCAGTTTGGGAATCATGGCTTTGGAATGCTTTTCCTTTGGAATGCCTTCCCCGAGTTTGGGGAGCATGGCTTTGGGAATGATTTTCCTTTGGCTTGAGTTCTCCAAGTTTGGGAATCATGGCTTTGGAATGCTTTTCCTTTGGATTGCCTTCCCTGAGTTTGGGGAGCATGGCTTTGGAATAATTTTCCTTTGGGTTGTGCCAGTTTGGAGAGCATGGCTTTGGAAATGATTTTCCTTTGGATTGCTTCCCCCAGGTTTGGGGAGCATGGCTTTGGGAATGATTTTCCTTTGGATTGCTTTCCCCAAGTTTGGGGAGCATGGCTTTGGGAATGATTTTCCTTTGGATTGCTTCCCCCAGGTTTGGGGAGCATGGCTTTGGGAATGATTTTCCTTTGGCTTGATTTCTCCAAGTTTGGGGAGCATGGCTTTGGGAATGATTTTCCTTTGGCTTGATTTCTCCAAGTTTGGGAATCGTGGCTTTGGGAATGATTTTCCTTTGGATTGCTTTCCCCAAGTTTGGGAATCATGGCTTTGGGAATGTTTTTCCTTTGGATTTCTTTCCCCAAGTTTGGGGACCATGACTTTGGGAATGATTTTCCTTTGGGCTGTTTTCCCCAAGTTTGGGGAGCATGGCTTTGGGGATGATTTTCCTTGGGTTTGTTTTCCCCAAGTTTGGGATGCATGGTTTTGGGAATGATTTTCCTTTGGATTGCCTTCCCCAGGTTTGGGGAAGCACGGCTTTGGGCATGTTTTTCCTTTGGATTGCTTTCCCCAAGTTTCAAAAGAGCTGAGGGCTGTGAGGTGACACGACAGTTTTCGTGAAACACTGCGATTTTGACTGTGACGCATTTTTCAGAAAATGCACATTTTTCATCCTTCCAATATCCTCCCACCCATATTTCCTGACAGAAATGTTTTGGGCTTGCATCTTGAAGATTGCAAAAAGAAACCAGTGTTGAAATATCGAACCTTTTCCCTATGCACATGTTTATTTATGTGCTCGACACGAAGTAGCTTGACAAAAATCGTGTGGCTTGTTGCAATTGAAATGCACATCCCAAGTGTTTCTGCTTTCCATTAACACCTGGGAGAGCAAAAGGCTGAAATATTGCCTCTTTTGTGGTTTGTTTCACAGAGGATGGGTTTGAAACACAAATAAGGAGTGAAAAAAGAAGAAACCACTGCTTTTTGAATACCAGCTGCTGTAAACTCCAGGGTTAAAATGTCCTTGTGCCCCCTCTACTTGCCTGTCATTATTCACCAAGGACAAGGAAAGAATGACAGAGCTCAGCACCCCTGACTGCAAATTCAAGCCTATATTTTTTACATTTTAACTGTTCCAGTGGAATGAAATCCTGAACTCCATTTTCCCCCTGCTCTTGGATATGCTATAAATGGAACTGCCTGCTGGAGGAGAACCTGGGGGTTGATGTTTGTCAAACACAGGGAGATCCTCCCGTGTGTAAACCAAATGAAAGCCAAGTGCTGCAGGTCTGTGTCCTTCACAGCAGGAGGATTCCCAGGGACACTGGAGGCTCTTGCAGCAAGGATGTGCAGGGCAGAGCCTGGGCTCACCTCAGCAGGGGACACTGAACCTCCTCCTGCTCATTAGAAAACAGAGCAGGGAAACACTGGGCTCCAAAAGAGCTAATAAAAACGATAAGGGACATTTATAGTGATAATTTGGTGCTATTAAATATATCCATTTATTTTCTGTTTTTAAACTCGCAGTTTATTTTTAACAATGGTAACAGGCACGCTTGTGAGAGTTATACTGATATTTATGAATCTTAACATGAAAGGGAACATTGCACTGAAAATGAATGTGCTAAGGGTAGGATTTTTCTGTGGAAAGCTATAAACAGCTTGCAAAATCTACCAGTTTTAGCCTAGATTCTCATAAATGAAACAGTTTGGGCAGAGAACCTCGGGTGCATCCTTAGGTCAAGCAGTGCTGGTACTGTTTGCAGAATGGAGGATGGAATCACCCACTTTCCAGGGAGCCACATCATGAACCTCTGCCTGTGGCTCTTTGGGGTTTTTTTGCCCTTCTTGCTCCAATAGTTCTGTCCCTCCCCTTGTGACTGTTCCTGGTGTCTTTGCAGCTGTCAGTCCTATCCTCAATTCAGCCACTTCTCCTGTGCTGAACAAGACAGAAACTTTTTCCTATCCCTTGTAAAACACTCCATCCACTCTCCTGTCATTTTCTACCCAGCTGTCATCAGTTTCCATCTGATTTTCTTCCCCCTGCACAGGTTCATACATTATTCCAGATGAAATTCCTCCAAGGGTTTGTGCAGCACCATTACAGGGAACATGTCCTGGCTGCCAGTTTTCACAAAATACTTTTCCTGTTTACAGGAGACTGTGCTGTGAACATGAAACTCCTCTTGAGCTCCTCAGGAGCCCAGCAGGATCAGGAGCCTATTTTAACTTAATGGATGCTGATATCCTGACAGTGAGAGCTCAGCATCCAGTGTCCAGAAGCAGGTCTCCCTGGAAGGCATTTCTGTGTCCCTCCATCCCAGCCCAGGTTCCTGCTGCATATTCACTGTGCTGGACAGCAGCAGCTCTCCCTGGAATGCATTTCTGTGTCCCTCCATCCCAGCCCAGGTTCCTGCTGCACATTCACTGTGCTGGACAGCAGCAGCTCTCCCTGGAATGCATTTCTGTGTCCCTGCACAGGTTTCTGCTCACTCTTCTGGACAGCAACAGCCCTGGGCAGGGCCCGCTGCAGCCTCACCGCAGCTCCTCACGATCCTCCCTGCACATTCCCTGTGCCTGTGCCTGGATCCTGCCCTGCCAGGCAGCCACGGTGTGCTCAGCACTGCCACACCATCCTTTTGGGGCTGAGGAGATGGGGCACTGCTGCAGGTACCTTGATGAATTAATTCTCTCAGAGGGCACAGGGAATCTGCAGGGAGGTGTTCCAGATCTTCCCACAGCTGCTTCCATGGGGTGCTGTGGGAGGCCCAGCAGGGGCAGGGATGGTGCAAGGGGTGGTGCAAAGCTGCTCCTTCCTTCAGGAGGGACGTGGGAGATGCCCTGGGCACAGCCCAGGCACTGCTGGCACAGGACCAGCCTTCAGACTTTGCAAAGCCACCCCACCCTGCCCATCCAGGCACTGGCACCACGGCAGGTTCATCCCACACTCGTTCTCCATTGTGACAACACCCTCAGGGAATGCCTGTCCCACTCCATCCAGTGAGGAATTTCAGAGAGTCACAGAATACTCTGGGTTGGAGGGACCTTAAATCCCACCCAGTGCCACCCCTGCCATGGCAGGGACACCTCCCACTGTCCCAGGCTGCTCCAACCTGGCCTTGGGCACTGCCAGGGATCCAGGGGCAGCCACAGCTGCTCTGGGAATTCCAGCCCGGCCAGGAATTCCCAATTCCCAATCTCCCATCCAGCCCTGCCCTGGGAAGTGGGAAGCCATTCCCTGTGTCCTGGCAGTTCAGGCCCTCTTCCCTGTCCTGTTCTCTTGAAGCCCCTTTAGTCACTGGAAGGGTCTCTGACGTCTCCCTGGAGCCTTCTCTTCTTCAATTTGGAATTCAACAATTAACTTTGAACTGTCTACAATATAATAAGATTAATTTTCCCTGCTCTCCCCACCAATTCCAGTGAATTCTGCAGCTGACCAGGGCTGGCAGGGTGCCCTGGCACAGCCCCAGGCTGTGGCTGTCTGTGCTGCCTGGAACTTTGCTGCCTTGTGGGCAGCTCGTCCCTGTCACATGCTGCAGAGCTGGTGTTTCTCAAACATTGTCTTGAATTGCCAAATAAATGTATTAAAAGGAAGATTTCTGTGGGGTGCACACTGGTATTGTTTTCAGTCAAAACTTCTTTACAATATTGGTTGTGTCTTGAAAGTAATTAATTTGGCAGGAAGTTAAAAAGAGAAAAAAACAGACAGATTTGAAGGCTGGTTTCCAGTTCTCATTGCTCTGTCTTTATCTCTCAAGGAAAGACTGCACACAGGTGTCAAACGAGAAGGCTGCTCATAATTACACTCCTTAAACACTTAATAACATTTTCTTAAATTAATATATTCCCCATCTGTGTAGCATTTAAGACATTCAGCTCATAATATTGCCTAGTTTATCAGTGTCAAATGACACATCCCTGATCCATTGGAGAATATTATCAACAGATAGAGGCTTAACGTGTGTTATTGCTCATTCAGCTAATGAGTGTGATTCGAGCTGCTGCTATAATTAATAACAGAACTCAGGCACCAACTGGGGTGGGGATCTAACTTCATTTCATGCAGAAAAGCTGTGCAGGTACGGAAATGAACAGACCCCCCAGTGACAGTGGAGGAGGTTCAGTGGGGCTGGGTCACTGCAGTGCTGTGGGATGGCTCTGGGTGCCCCTGGGCACAGCCCGTGCTCCTGCTGCAGGCCAGGAGGAATCACACAATTCCAGCTTTGCTGGGGCTGGAAAAACCCTCCCAGCCCATCCAGTCCCAGCTGTGCCCCATCCCCACCCTGTCCCCAGCCCAGAGCTCTGAGTGCCACCTCCAGGAATTCCTTGGACACCTCCAGGGATGGGCACTCCAAACCTCCCTGGGCTCTTCCAAGGCCTGAGCACCCTTTCCATGAAAAAAATTCTTCTTGAAGCTGCCTTGAAGAGCCAAGGGCTGGGCAGCTGGAGGCTTTTCATTCCCTTCCCTGGACCTGGGGACAGGCGGCCAGTGGTGCCAAGGGGCTGGGACAGAGCAGGCTGCATGACCTGGTGGATGCACCTGCAGCATTGTCCCTGGTGCAAAGGCTCTGAGGCCAAAGGGACATGTGGCACCAAGTGTTGTGACCTCCTCTGCCATGGAGGTGGCAGGGCTGTGATGGACTCTGTCTGGGGGACACAGAGACCCCAGGGCAGGTGATGGAAAGCAGGGCCACCCAAAGGTGTTCAGATGGCCTCAGACAGCAGCAGAGCCGCTGACCAGTGCTCCTGAGAAGTGCCTGGCTGTGCTCTGACCCTGAGCAGTGCCAGGGACTGGCAGGAGAATGGGCTGTGCCACCCCGGCTTGGCAGAACCCAGCACGCTTTGGTTTCGTGGCTCTGTCCAGTTCTGTCCTGATTGCTGAGCAGAGCTGAGCAAGGAATAATGTGAGTTTCTTTTGCCATCTCTCCAACTGCTGGTTCACTCTGGATCCTCCCTGTAATGGTACCTAAAAGCATTTGTGTCTTAATTATTGATATCATTTTTTGTAATTAAAATACCTGCTCATCCTGTCACGGAATTTCTAACTGGAGCAGTGCCTTGCTGGATAAAAGCACATCATTAAAGTGCTCTCCTTCCCCTTTGGCACACTCTGGTCTCGTTGCCATCGAGCCGGTTTTACAGGAGGTAAAAATGTCAGGAGTTCATCGGGCCGTGACCCTGCGCTGGGTACTGGATCAGGCTGCGAGTCCCCCGGCCTCCAGCTGGGATTAATGTGTTTGTGACTGAGCTGCTGTGCTTGCACGGCCGAGCCAGCTGGGAATCAGCTGCCTTGCTGCTGCTTAGTTTCCCCTTTCATGGCTGTTTTTAATCAGACTTGGAGGTTTTGGGGCTAAAGCGGCTCAAGCCGAGCATTGCTGAGCCCAGCCCCACCCGTGCTCCCTGTGGGGAGGCCTCAGCTCCTCTGCCCCAGCTCTGCTCTCATTAAACAGCTCCTTCCTCCCCCACACATCAATATTTCATGGGATCTAAGTCTCCCTTTACTAAACATAAATAATCAATTCCACCAGATTTTAAAAGAGGAGACTGAAATCCAGTGTAGCCCTGGCCAGGCAGTTCCAGGACTCTGGGCAAGGGTTTGCTCTAAAACACCAGAGAGATGTGGACAAGGAATTCAAAGAGGGAGGAAAGAAACCAGTGAACAATGGGGAGTCCCTCACCAGCAGACCTTGCTAAAGCCCTGTGGCACTGACAATCACAGCGCCACGTCCCAGCTTGGTGTCCATAGCCCCTGGTGACACCGTGACTCTGGTGAGGATGTCCCACGTTGTGTGAGTGGCTGGGGCACACAGAGGGGCTGTCACCCCGGGCCAGGCTGTGGCTGTGGTGACACGGGTGGGCTGTTCCAGCAGAGGGTCTCCCCAGGCAGCCCCAGCCCCTGATGTGGTGGGAGGCTTGGGTTCCTCACTGGGGCAATCACACCCTGGGTGTGGCAGGAGGGGCTGTGGGAGGGAGGGGTGACCTGAACCCCCAGATGAGATCCAGGCTTCTTCAGAACACTTGGATGCACTCGGGTGCTGCCTCTGTGCAATCATCTTGTGACAGTGGATGTTCTGGCAGGCAAAACAGACCTCAGGATTTTGATTTTCTTTATTTTTACTTTTTATTGCTCTCTGCTCTGAACTCACTTTCCCTCTTATATTGCTGATCCTTGTCAGAAAAAAACAACTGCAAGGAAGAATCTCTGAGAAATTGGAAAAAGATTTTTGCTTTGTTTTTGTTACTGGTGTTTTGGGGTTTTTTTTTGTATTGTTGTGTTTTTCAGTCTGTAATTGCAGACTCTTCACTGCTGAGCACAGGCGCTGAGCCAGGCATTGTTCCTTCTTTCCAGCTGACAGAATTTTTTTGTAACCACATTTTAGTCCAAGGGGAAAAGTTAAATATAGGCAGGATGAGGAAAATTACCGAGCAGCGTAGTGGAGAAAGTGCTGACTTGGGTCTGTTCCTGAGCAGAGGCAGCAGAGATTTCATGGGGTGTGAGTGCCGAGGCAGCGATGGAGCCTCGCCCAGCACGGCCCAGGACTGGTGTGGGGACCCCTTTGGGGCTGTGCTGGGGCTCCTGGCACTCCCTTGGCACTGCAGCACCTTGTGGGGCAGAGACAGAGCACGGAGTCCCTCTCTGGGGGCCAGGGGAGCCAGGGGAGCTGGTGTGTCCTTCAGCAGGCACAGAGTGAACCTGGCAGGCTGTGGGTGCTCCCTTACTCGGTGGTGCTCCTGCTGCTGTGTGACCTCAGCCTGGGACAGGGGTTTGAGACATGAGGGGATGGTTTTGGTGATG